>LGRX02000383.1:0-25235 GCA_001247695.2 Cymbomonas tetramitiformis
CATGGGCGGGGGAGGCAGGGGTGAGCTTCTGCCCTTGCACCTTTCCCACTGGGGTCCCAATTGCTGCGTCATGGGCGGGGGAGGCAGGGGTGAGCTGTTGCCCTTGCACCTTTCCCACTGGAGTCTCAATTGGCTTGCCGCACGCTCCCTCGACGACACCAGTTACCCGCAGGAACTGCTGATTGGCCGGACTCCGCCTTCCCCCATTGCCCACTACCGTAGGCCGCCAATCCGCTGCTTCTGAGGGCTCGTACCTCGCCGGCGTAGGCAGCAGGGTGAGGACCCTGTGCGCTTAGGGCGGTCCTGCCTGAAGAGGCACCATTTGTTTAATCAGCTGCTAGCTACCCGCGAGTCACTGTAACGGGCACAAGCGGCGCCGCGAAGGGCTGGGCAGTGGTGTTCTGCGGCGGGACATCACCTCTGCTGATTGTGGATTTGCAGCGAAGTTTCTCAGTGCCCGCTTCAACCTTAGGCCCATCAGCGATGTGACAGGCCGGTGTCTGGGGATGCTTGGGCTGCGGGTGGTATGTGAGCAGAAGGTGTGGCAGCCGGTGTACCAGGGCGTGTCCAACGAGTGCACTGTGACACAGCTGCGGCCAGGGTCCGCCTACCGCATGCGCGTGCGGGCGCTCAATGCCGTCGGGGCTGGAGAGTACTCCGGCGCTGCGGACGGGAACACCCAGGCCACGGCCCCCACCGGACCCCCAGGTGGCCGCCGACTCCTCTTGCTCTCCCATGCTGATGTGCCCGAATGCCCCGCTGTTCAGAAAAGGCGATGGAGGGTGGGCAGCGCTGGTGATGATGCTCAGTGCCTTTAGCTGTTCCACTTGTTGACTCGGGCGCGCCACACCCGACTCGAGGCCTCCAGGGACGGTGTACCCGTAGCTGGAGAAGCCCTCATATGTCGCATCAGTTGTGCAATCCTCGCGGGCCCATGTTTGGCATGTGCATGCTTTGGAGTGACACTGACCGGATCTGCCGGCGTGGGTGACGTGGCGGTCCCGCAGAAGGGCTCTCGGTGAGCGCGCGCGGCAGCACTGCGCTGCACGTAGAGTGGCGCCCTCCAATGCATGACGGCGGTCGCCCCATCAAAGCGTATAATCTGCAGATGGCAAGTTTGCCCGGTGCGACCCCTGCCCCTTCCTTGCTCTGCCCTGTGCTCCCTCTTCCTCCTTATCCTAGGGGGGTGGGCGAGAGTCCCCCTCCTCCCCCCTCCCCGAGCTCCCACCCACTCTCCCTGGTCCGGTGTGTGTTTGGGGGGGACAGGTTACTAAGAGGGGGCCGGGGAGCAGGCGGTGTCCGGGGTCTGCCCTTCTGACGGGGCACAGTTGACTCGAGGGATGTCTGTGCGGGGCGCACCGTGAAGGGAGTGCCTCGGTAGAAGGTGCTGGGCGCTTGGTGAGATGGATGCGGAAGATAACGCAGACACTGGTCATAGTGAAAGGACATCGGACACGGGGCGGCGTGGAGCCTGCGTGCGGCACCGGCTGCTGCCCCTCGTGGCAGCCATTGCTGGGCGGCGTGGAGCCTGCGCGCCGCACTGGCCTATACATGTGGCAGCCATTGCTGGGCGGCGTGGAGCCTGCGCGCCGCACTGGCCTATACACGTGGCAGCCATTGCTGGGCGGCGTGGAGCCTGCGCGCCGCACTGGCCTATACATGTGGCAGCCATTGCTGGGCGGCGTGGAGCCTGCGCGCCGTGTGGCAGCCATTGTCGGGCAGCAGGGCAGCAAAACGGATGCTGAGCTGGCGGTGGCTTTTACGGAGCCAGGTAGTCGCCAGGCTGCCCTTGTTATGACTTAAGAGGGCAGTTCCGTGCGGAGGGTGCGCGGTGGAGGGCTCGACGGATTGGACATGAAGCAAGCTTTTGTTTTGGTTTGCTCGATGCGGTGGTTGGGCTTTCAGATTAACCTCGAGTGTCTAAGGGTTCCCTATATGGGGATGGGGAGGGCTAAGGCAGAAGGCATGCCCCCGAATGAAGAGTACGTGCACATGCTGGAGTTCAAATCGGTCCGTTTCTTCCTTTGGGTGCCCCTCCGCCTGCGCTTGCCGCACCCCCCGACTTGTCCTCTTGCCCGGAATGGCTTGGGCTCTGCTGCGGTGACGTGATCTACGGCCCTGGTTCTGCGTTACGTGCAAACCTCGTGACGGGAGCGACGCAGCATCCTGATGCATTAGGCATGTGGCCCATGGGGGAAGCGATGCCGTGGTGGTGAGATGCGCAGCAACTGGCCCAGCCCATCGTGTCCCACGGCTTCACCCCCCTCGTTCCCCTTTCCCCCTGCACGGCGGCCTGGTGGCACTTTATGACATTTGTGCTGGGACCCCACTGAGCCCGCAGCTGCGCGCGGCTTGGAACGCAGGTGTACAGCGGCAGCCAGCTCGCCACGTGTATCGAGGGCCTCAACCCAGGTCTCTCCTTCTACATGCGGGTCAACGCCGAGAACTGCAACGGCATCAGCGAGTGGAGCCAGGCCATGCTGACGTGCACGCGATGCGCCCCTCCGGAGACTCCCAAGCCCCCAGGCCTGGTGGACGTCCCGAGGGCCCGCATGCTGGCGCTGACGTGGAGCACTCCGCACGGCAACGGCTCCGTGATCAGCTCCTACCACGTGATGATGGCCAGCCTGGGCCCCCTTCTCTCCACCGCCAAGGTGAAATCCCATTCCCTGCCCCCCAACCCCCACCGCGTCCTGCCACGTGCTGCCATATGCCGCAGGCTGGATCCTCCGATGGCACGCGGGCATCTAAGGCAGTAGCCCCCCCCCCTCCACTCTCCCGCGTCAGGCCCACATTCTCAGATTTGTGCGCGGTGACCGCCAAGGTGCCCCGGAAGGAGGTGAGAGGGGCCCCTTCTCTCTGCGTGTGCCACAGAGCCAGTCGAAGGTGAACATCATGGAGCTGCTGGGGGACCCCGAGGAGAGCGGCCGCGGCGCTAGCGCGGAGCGCTTCGAAGACCAAGCCTGCTCCACGCTCTCTGAGGACATCCACGACTCCGCCAAGTCCGATGGCGGGGACTCGTATGGGGGGGAAGAGGACCCCTACATTGTGGGAGGGCCGCGGGAGCTCACATTCACCACCGTGTACTCCGGCTCTGACAAATTCGTGGAAGTGCAGAACCTGGCACCTCACTCGCAGTACGCCTTCTGCTTACAGGTGTGTGCCCTTCTCCCGGTGCCCGCTTCCAAGAGGCTGAGCGCCCTCCCTGCGTCCTCAAGAGCCTTGCGCCCCCTCTCCCGGCCCACGCTGCGCTGCTGCTGCTGCTCTGGGCTGGGGGGGGCCGCAGGTTGGTGGCAGCCCCCCTCCCCTACTTGCCCGTGCGCGGCTGATGTGGAGTGAATGGTGGTGGCTGCAGGCGTGCAACGCGGAGGGGTGCAGCGAGTGGAGCGACTGGAGTGCGGCCAAGTTCAGCACAACCTCTGCTGCTCCGAGCGCCCCTCAAAGCCTCGCAGTGATTGGTGCAAGCCAGAACCACGTGTCACTGCAGTGGGAGCCGCCAGAGTTTGACAACGGCGCTCACGCGTCCTCATACACCATGGAGATGGCCTCCGGCAACGCCACCGCCAAGGGCGCGAAGGTGCTCCTGGGCCCCGTGCTGCACAGCCGCAGTGCCACCTGGCGCACCCTGCTGGCCGCAGATTTGTGCGCCGAGGGAACGGAGCGGGGTGGATACACGGGCTGTTGGCATGCAGAACATGACACCCCGCCTCGCAGAGGATTGGGGATTGCTGGAAGGGATTCAGCTGGGGAGATGACCAGGACAGGGGTATGTCAGGGTGTCTGCGGGGCTGCGCCAAGGGGATGCATGTGGAATTGATAGAGGAGAGGTTGCTGCGAGAGAGTGTTTACCGGGGCGCTGCAGGGAGTGAGGCGGGACGGTGATCGGTCGAGGGTGTCTTGGAGAGGTCTGCCGAGGCACTGCAGGGAACGAGGCTGGACGGTGATCGGTGGAGGTTGTCTTAAGAGAGGTCTGCCGGGACGCTGCAGGGAATGAAGTGGGAGACCGTATTCACCGGGCCAGAGCAGATGTGCACCGTGTCAGACCTAGACAGCGGCGTGAGGTGAGATCCCCGACGTGGCGTGGGCTGGGCCCGAATGAGGGCGACACGCGCCAACCTGCTTGACGCCCTGGCGCGCGGTGTGTGCTAGTGCGTGAGCGGAGATGGAAACGCAGAGATGCGGGAGATGGTGCCGCGGTCGAAACGGCCTGTGCCCGAGGCTGGTGTATCAGTCTCACACCTCAGGCGCGCGCATGAGCCGCGTGTCAAATTTATGAATGTGAAAGTATCAGATATCTTGCCCGTGAGGATACTCCCTTGGGGCGGCCTGGGGGTGGACCCCGCTCTGAATTTCTTTTGCTGGATCGGGGTGTCCAAGCAGGCTCTCTTTCCGAGTTCGCGCTAACAGCTTGGCAGGGACGAGCCCACCATCCTCCACATGCACTGCAGAGACAGTGGCCGGCTGCCCGTCTCAGCCCGGTGCCCCGACCTGCTCTGGTGTCACCAACGCGTCCGTCAAGCTCCGGTGGACGCCCCCCGCCGCTGACAATGGCGCTGCCATCACGGGCTACATCGTGCACTATACCCTAGAGGGAGGTGCGTGCTCCCTGTTCTTCGTTCTCGTGTTAGATGCGTCATCCTGCGGAGTGTTGTTTAGGTGCGTCATCCTGCGGAGTGTTGTTTAGGAGCGTCATCCTGCGGAGTGTTGTTTAGGAGCGTCATCCTGCGATACATTCCATCATCGGCTGTTTGACAAACCGCCCTCTCCTGCACTAAAGGCATGTGCGGGGGTATTAGGTCTGAGGGTGCCATCGGTGCGGGGTTTGGAGTGGTCCGGGAGTGCAGACGACGCTCCGGCGAAATGGAGCAGTCTGGCAACCAATGACCCTGTGTGCACCCTTAAAGTTGGGCGGCTGCAATCGCTAACAAAGTACAAATTCTGTGTACAGGTGCCCCCCACTCTCTGTGCTCCCAGCTCCCGCCCGTCATCGGCCCATCTAGTCTCGCACAAGCGTGGTGAGACTGCCGTAGATGGGCCGCAATCGAGGGCGCTTGCTGGCCTCCTTCGCGGGGCAAAGCCGGGAAGAGCGGCCCGGTCATTGCCAAACAGCGGCTGATGGCGCCGAGGCGTGATGGGTGGAACGCCGCAGGCGGTGAGCACATCAGGGAACAGCCCGTTGAGTAATGCGACGACGGCAACGACGCTGCTGGCCGCGCCTCGCGCCCCGTGCAACCTGCGCGCCATAAAAGACAGCCCTGAGAGCATCGAGGTGTTCTGGGAGGAATCTCCGAGCGACGAGAGCTGCACCCCCGCCACCTCGTACATCCTCGAGATGTCACGTGAGTCGCACATAGCTCGCTCTTCCCCCCCGCTTCCAAACCTGAGGAGGCTCTGGGATATCTGGGAGCGCGATGCGGCCGACTGCCTTCATCGCGCGACCTTCCACTGCGCCTAAACTCACTGTTTCCGGAGTAATCCTTAGCTCGCTCCTCATGAGCCTCTGGCCCCCCTCCCTCAACCTGGAAATGAGATGATGGGCTGAGCCACTGCGTGTGACGGGAGAAGGGTGTCAAGGGGGGTCACCTAGGACACAGGATGATGGGCTGAGCCACTGCGCGTGACGGGAGAAGGGTGTCAAGGGGGGTCAACCTAGGACACGGGATGGTGGGCTGAGCCACTGCGTGCGACGGGAGTGGATCGGCTCAGGTCTGGCCAGCCACAGCAATGCCGCCTCCGCCACGGACACAGATGCAAACGCCTTCCGCACTGTTTTTTCTCAGGACGCTTTGAGCTACAAGGTAATATTTGCGCCCAGCCCGAGCACTTTGCCCCTACGGCGGCGCGCTGCTCGATGCCGGAGGGCCGCCTTGGCGGTGCCCGGAGCGCAGCACTGTGCAGATGACGGCCCACAGCTGCAGCAGAGGAGAGGATGCCAAGGGTTTGCCGTGGGTACAGGTCACTGGCCTCAAGCCTGACTCCACCTACCGCTTCAGAGTCCGCGCAAACGGTGGACAAAAGTATGGACCTGGGCCTGCCAGTGCCGTCATCTATGTGTCAACTGAGTTGGCCCCCGACGAGACCGATCTGATGGCTGGTGAGCGTCTCCTCCCTCCTCCACACCCCTTCTGCGCACAAGGCTCATCATTGTCTACAGGGTAGGGAACTGATGCGATGGAGCAATTGTCGGTGGCGGACCTCTCTGCTGCTCTGCGGCGTGATAGGAGTGTGTGCGCGCATCACATCACAACTGGAGCTCTGCGGCGTGATAGGAGCGTGTGCGCGCATCACATCACAACTGGAGCTCTGCGGCGTGATAGGAGCGTGTGCGCGCATCACATCACAACTGGAGCTCTGCGGCGTGATAGGAGCGTGTGCGCGCATCACATCACAACTGGAGCTCTACGGCGTGATAGGAGCGTGTGCGCGCATCACATCACAACTGGAGCTCTGAGCCCCTATCAGTGTACCTACAACCACTGTTTGCTGGGCCTCTTGGACATTGAGCTGCATCTGTGCATAGCGGACAGCGGCATTGGTAGGCCATCGGGGTGACCATTGCGGGCGGTGGGGTGCAGGGCGACTGAGAGAGAGGGCGCACAAGAAGTCCAAGAGGAAGAAAGCTGGGGAGATGGAGGTGGATGAGATAGAGGAGAGCACCTTGGTGACTCAGGGTTCAAGAGGCGCGCTCTCGAGCCAATGGGACACATTCTGCAACGCCAAAGATGAGCTGCTGTTGGCGGTGTGTCCCTTGCGCCCTTCGGCAGCGATCTGAATGCTTCTTCTGAATGAAGCCTGCGGGGCATGGACCTTGGGCCACACCCCTTCCGGAGGCTGCTGTATGGTGTGTGCACTGCAAGGGCATCGCATTGCCGTGTTGCTGACAGAGGTTGCGGATGATGCCGGCTGTGGCGCAGGTTGGGTGCGTGGAGTGGATGAGTGAGGAGCGCAGGGCGAAAGCAGTTGCAGAAGTGGTGGCTGAAAGGCAGCGTGCAGCTGTTGCGCTTGGCACCAAGACTACACTGCGACCTCCCAAGATGAAGAGATGGTATGACAAGGTGCGGTATTTCTCTCGTGAGCAGCCGATGCATTCATCTTGATACCGTGCTGCTGGATTCACAACGCGTGCTTTAAAGTGACCGTTGAAGTGAGGTGTGGGGTATTGGTATGTGTTGTGGACAGGCTCTCAAGCAGGCAAAGCATATTGCATATTTGGTGACTATCATGGTGGTGATATTTTTGGTTCTCTTCTTTCTTAGGTCTCTAGTTGTGTAGATCACAGGGTTTTAGGGTTTTGCAAGTGATTTTCGGTGATTTGCAAGCATAGCAATCTCCTCGGAGGAGGGAACATTACATTGGTTAAATTGTGTTGTCAGTGCTTTATAAGTATCTATCTAGAAATGCCCATTGCGGGATACATGCGCATCGCAAGCATGTGAGTTCATACACCTGTCCAGCTATCCGGTATCCTACTGCCAGTTCCACATAATATCTCAGTACACTGTGCCGTGTCTAGATCAATTGTGTAAGTGAATATGTGTTTCATTAAAGGCCTCCCTCCCTCAAAACACCCACATTTTCTTTATTAATGTCTCACATCACATTCGTCTTTATTAATAGATTGTAATTCATCTGGTCATTTTATTCATGTGTTTGCCATATTGCAAATTCCCCTAGCTTGTGGAGTAATGTACATAAATGACGCACGTTTCTACATGCGAAGTTTTTTTCCCCCTAAATTCTTCAGAACAAAATGTGGTCACGGAAATTGAATGTGGTAAATAAAGTAGTGTGGACCTTATTGTACATATAGGAGACTATTCAAATAATTTGATAACTTTCGATGAATACGGGACAAAATTATTTTTTGGACATGACCTATCCTGTTTTTTTAATAATTCCGTGGTATTCACGTGAAGATATTCGCAGGCACTTATTTCACTCTGTTCAAAAGATTCGCCGCTTCCGTTCATCAGATTTGAACCAGTATATAACGCTTATTGTGCCAGGGAACACTAGCCATGCCAAGCCATTCGATTGGCATATTGTATTTATGCGTACTGGGGCAGTGAAATGGCAATGGGCTCGGAAGGGGACTCCCGAGCCATTGACTTCGTACTATGGGGAGCGAAAGCCTGGGCTCGATTATAGCTGGCAGCATATTATCGTCCACCCTTCTGGTGCGCTACGCCGCTGGGAGCGTAATAGGGGCGGCGGCTGGTTTCTGGAAGACGCCACTCTAGTGAAGGCGCCGGTAGCGCCATTCTCATTACCGCTCGGCGTTGCGTACTGTAATCAGACGAGTGTGATTGACGATGATGACTATCGTGGAATTCCATACAAGGGGCGTAAGTCTGTACAATCGACGCCTACGAACAGTGACGATTCGGGTGCAGGTGCTGTGACCTGGAGTAAGGAGAAGCTACCAGATTCGGATGACAATGATGACGCGGGTGTCACAGACAGTAAGGAGAAGCTACCAGATTCGGATGACAAGGATGACGCGGGTGTCACAGACAGTAAGCATGACATGGATACTGCCAGTCCGAAATGGGAGCCTGCCTCGCCTGAATATGATGACACCGAGGATGACGTCAGCGAGTTCGATGACTTGGTAGCTAACGATGCCGAAGAACAAGCTGAAGCTCGAAAGTTGAAGAGACTGGGACTGCAGTTGATCATGGATGATAAGGGTGAACTTATCTGGGTGCCAAAGGGCACCTCCCCGACCTCACCCGTTCAGCCAGAGGATCAGCCTATCACCGAGCAGAAGTCTGAGGCTATATCTGAGGATGCTCCAGCCTCTGTGGTGGAGACTGTTCAAGTACAACCGAAGGAACCATCTGGGCCAGATACTGGATTGACTTCAATGGGTGAAAATAAGGCTGGGGTGTCCGAAGAGACGAAGAGGCAACCCAGGAAATATCCTGCCTGTTGGACAGCTGAGTACATGACTCATTTGAAATGCACCCTAAGCAGTGACAGTGATGACGAAGAAGTGCTTGACGTGGCTCCTCGTAGGAAGAAGGCAAAGACCAGCAAGGGACAATGAAATCAACTGTCTTGATTAGGATTGTCCAAATGCAGATTCTCTGATTAGGATTTGTATAGGTGGCAGATGATGATATGCCAGCCGACATGGGACAGATCGATTAGAGATATGAACTGCGCGCCTTGAAAGTATAAGACTTGAATTCTGCCCATTTGGAGGCGGTTCTAACTTGAAGTAACTATTTGGAGGAGCTGTTGCTCAACCTGTTAATTTACTGGTCAATCTGTCCTGCCATAAAGATATTGCAATTGCTTGAATTGTGGCCTTGTTCAACTGTTTATCTAGAACATTGGAATTTTGTACACTGCAAAATTGCCGAAAACTGACCTGTGCCCCAAGATTTGAAGCAGAATTCACCTATGACTGACCCTTGAGCTCTGGCTCGGACACAGTCAAGTGCTCAAGAAGGCTTCACTTGGAAGTGGTATTGCTCTGCGCCTTTTTGCCCCCTGCCTTTCACCCTGCATGCAGACAGTCGCTTTACAAAAACTGTTATGCTGCAAACTGGTCAGAAAGTGGGAGTTAAAGCCGCCAGCAAGTCAAATTTACCGGGATTAACAACCAGATTGACCCGAGCCGAGAGTGAAAAGTGGACCATTAGTCAGATTGAGAAAAGAGGACCTCGGAGGCAGTTTTAACGGAGACAAAAAAATTCCTGACGTTTCTTGATGAGTTTTTTTCGTTTGGAACCTGGCCCCGACACCTGGGTCCTCACGGATCTCTACATTTTAAATTGGGATGGCCAACCGGCACGACAGAGTCAAAATTAGACAAATTTGAGCCCATCAGACTACATAGGAGGAAACTGAAGCCCAGAAGAATAGTTTTCCATTTTTTTTATATTCTTTGAAGGACACAAATAGTCTCCAACACTGAGAACAAGCCAATTAGTCTGGACTGCTTCGGGATGGCCGGCAAGAATTTACCCAAATTGCCGATTGTCACTCAATTTTTGAAATTTGACCACCAGAAACAGCATTGCACTCTGGAAAGCATATTTTATTGTTCACCACGACTTCCACTGCGACAATGAAATGTTTTTATGAGTGTTCTGGGGGAATTTGCCCAAATTGGACAGATTTGACTTCCTCAACGGTCAGATTTCCACTTTTCAACACTCAATTTCACCATGATGCAGAACGCCAACACTGGGCGCTCACCTCCAACGTCGCCTACGTCTACTCCCAGGCGTACGAGAGGACGACAGGCCAGTCAGCGCAGCACGAGAGGCGCTGCGGCCACTGGAGCCACTGGCAAGGGGGCGAAGGGCACCTACAAGGCGCCCTCTCCGGGTCAGCCGCCGCAGGCTGCGACAGCAGCAGGTGAGCCAAGCTTCCAGATACCCAAAAAGAAGTCGACCTTGTCAGCTGCTGCCCCTGAGTTCCACAGCACGACTCCTCTGGTTCTGGCTTCTGGAACAGCTTGTGTGACACCTCCCATGGAGGAGGCTGTAACGGTACCTAAGCAGCGCCCTAATCCGCCCCTGCGTCCTGCAAGAGCGGCGTCACCACGGGTGCTGACTGTTGACACCCCTGGTGCAGGGCGGAACATGAGGGCGACTCCCCAGCGGTATGTCAACCTGATGACCACCCCTTCCCCTGGCATTCTGCGACTGCCTGGAAGCCGCGACATGAGCCCTCCACCGCCGCGCCAGCGAAGCCCACCTCGGACTCGAGACCGGACCCCGCCACCGCCGCGCCGCAGGAGCCCACCGCGGACGCGCGACATGAGTCCTCCAGCTCCGAGACAGCGAAGCCCTTCCCATCCTACAGGACTCCACACACTTGGTCTGGAGCTACGGTGATGACCTCCCCGCACGGCCAGCTGCCCACGCCCTTCAGCGAGAACGCGCCTCTGGGTGAGCCTGCTGGAGCAGCTTCTGCTGGACAACCTCTACCTGCTGGCCTACCACCTCGCGACCCGATAGCAGTGCGCGAAATGGCAGAAGTCAAACTTCCAGCATGTGAGCAGGACATGCAGAACGAGGCGAATGAGCAGAAACAAGGACTTCGCCAATTTCCCTCCCGCTCCGATGTGGCCAACTGGCGAACGCGCCAGCAGCAGGGTGCGAATCTCGCCTGGACTCCGCGCCCTAACCAAGGGGGTGTGGGGGCAGCGGGGAGGTCAGAAGGCATGAACCAAAGCACTGCTGGCGAACCCATGGCACACTCAATGCATCCAACTCCCTCCTCAACAAGCAACGGGGAGGTGGGGGCAGCGGGGAGGACAGGTGGCTCCGGCTTGACAGATGGCCCACGCCACATAAGCATAGCATGTTCTGGGCACTCGCTGACATCGCCGCTTACGGAGAAGGTGATCGGTGACTCGCTGACCTCAACGCTTACGCAGAAGGTGACCGGTGACTCGCTGACCTCACCGATTACGGATACCGCTACGGAGCCTAAGGTGATCGGTGACGCTCTGGCAAGGTTATCGGTGACTTTTGAGTCCGAGATAGACAGCGAGGCAACCTCACTGACTCCTTCACTGACTCAGGCGACTACGGAGGCAGCTACGGATACGGATATGCTCGAGTCCCTGTTGAACCGCGAGTCCAGACCTCTGACTACCTCGCTGACCTCGACAACTACAGAGCAGCCAGTCAGTACAGTCAGCTCAGTCAATTATGCCGACATCGCGCTTAGGCGTGCCATTGGACTCGCAGCCTACCAGCCGCCTCCTCTCCCAGTCATCGAACCCCCTTCTCAAGCAGATGTCCTCAGTCGAATCCCAGTCAGAAACTTATCTCTGAGCCAAGACTCCGTGAACCAGCTTTCTCGCCGGGAGAGACGCCATCAGCGATGGGAACAGCACCAGCAGCGCCTGGCAGAACAGCGCAGAGTACTCTTCTCTGACCCCGCCTCAGCCAGAACGCCCGCAGATGCCTCGATCCCAGCACTGAACCATCAGCATCAAACCCTAATGCAGAATCAGATGATGTTGGAAGTATCAGAGTACATGCAGAATCTACATCAGCAAGTGCTCCAACGCTATCCTCATCTGACTTCGGGTCTACCAGCGGTGGGCGCTCCACCTATGACGCCATACCAGCACACCTTAGGATGGGCGAGCGGTTTACCAGGTGCACCGGCGCCAGCAGCTGGATCAGGTCCCTGGCTGGTACCAGCACCGGCTCCACCGGTAGCAGCACCGGCTCAACCGGCTCCAGCACCGGCTCAACCGGCTCCGGCACCGGCTCAACCGGCGCCGGCACCATTTCAGCCAGATCCACCGACACCGGCTGATCCATCGGCTACCGGCTCATCGCCTTCTGACTCAGCCGATCCTGATCATCCGTCACCAGGAAACTCGCCCCCGCCTTCAGACAATGGTGACTCACGACACAGGCGTCTAGATGTGCTACTCTGGACTTTAGAAGGAGCCTCCTTCTGGTTGAGAAATCACCTGTCCTCTTCTTCTGCAGTGACTGTCAGCCATGGCGCGGAGGCCCAATATTCTTACCGACTGCCAACCATGCCCGGAAGCGCCAGTCACTTCATAACCGACACAAATCGGATTTGGATGACTATGCGGCACATCGGAGTGGACATCCAAGACCTGGCGCAGCATGGGTCAGTGCATACTCCTGTACGCCTGACGGAGATTGAGGACAGTGACGCTTTCACTTTGGAAGTGGAGAAAACGCAAGTGGATGAAGCGCGGCGTTGCGCTGAAAGCCGTACTGGAACCCAGCAGAGACGCCTGCCATTGTACTCATGGGTGGCCATCGCGGACAATGCCTTGGAGTCCGAGTTGACCGAATTTGACCCCCTTGGACTCCCAATTTGGGCAGCATTTTCATCCTCCGAGGCGTACCTGTTTCGAGGAATGGCTGCCGGCAACCAACCAACTCCCGCCACTGTACCGGCAAGACTGGGCGTCAACCGGTTTCCCTCTGGTGTTCCCAGCGCAGAAGAGTACAGATCGCCTGGAAATTCCTTGCCAGCGGCTCCGGGACTCCTGCCGGTGGACCAGCGCCTTTCTCAATTTCCAGGGCACCACGATCTTATGGGAGCGGCTTCCCCAGGCGATGTCTACCGCGAATCCAAGACAGTGGCTGATGTGCTCAAGCTGATCAGAGACATTCCTATGTACCCCTCCTCCGCTGAACTAATCACCACTGACGCCGACATTGCCGCGCTTCCACCTTTTTCTGAAGCGCTGGTCAATTTTCTGTCAATGGGCGTAGTCACCTTCGCTCTGGGCCGCATGAGTTCTTATCGCCTAGACCTGACCATGATCACCATGCCGGAGATCTTGAAGGAGGTGGCGCAACGCAAACTGCAGCCGCGATCCCTGACTTTTCTCAAGCAAGGTGGTATGTTGAACTCGGAGGCCTGGAACCGGCGTTACGCCACTTTGGCGCCTTTCCTGGCCGACGTAGCCAGGAGCGTGCTGGATGACATCGCGCTGGTAGGACTAGCGGGGACCGTGATGCACATGGCGCAGCGACGAGAAGAGACTGCGCGTCTGTTCGCCACCCGTTTGGTATCCTGGCACGAGGTAGTGCAGTTATTGGCCGACGTCATGCCCAACTGCCACGCCATCAGTCAGCAGCAGCTATTATATCAGTTCTGGTCTGGACTGCGACTGAAGCAAGCGGTGATGGATCGCCTTATTGAGGATCGGTTGGATCTGCAAAGTCCAGCGGGATGGGAGAGCAATCATCCCGGATCCACCGCGCTGCAGCATATAATCACTGTGGCCACCAAACTGAAGCGCAGTGAAGCTTTGACTGCAGCGCGAACCTCTCCCGCCTCTGCACCTGCGAACCGAAGTTCTGCCTGGAGGAATGGTCGCTCGTCCTCAAGACTTAACGCCGTGCAGGACGCTGGGGAGGAAGGCGCTACTGACCTCGACCCCGCAGACCTTAGAGTGCAACACGCTGTGCCTCCCAGTCCTGCGGGATTGACCAGGCCGCCACGCCGATGCTACGTCTGCAACTCTGACTCCCATTTATGGGCTAACTGTCCCGACGAGGCCAAGAAACGAGCCTGGATTGCTGACGCCCCAGCTCGTTTGGCACGCCGCCGCGCTGCGAATGAATCTCATATCGCAGCGCTGGAAACAGAATGGGAGGATTTGGAAGATGAAGCTGAAGCGCTGGAGTATTTTCAGAACGAGGAATCGGCCGCAGCGTCCTCCTCGGGTCAGCAATCTGCGGAGGAGGAGGACTGAGTGTCCTCCCGCCGGCGGGACGCCGGCGACAGGGCGGTATGGGTAACCGCCCCTGGGCAAGGAGTACAGCCTTCGCCCACAACCGAGGGAATATCCAGAAGGATCCTCCGCCACCCCCCAACCCTCTGGCTGCTCGAGGGTATGGATTCACCTGGTCTGCCGATCAGAGGCGACAACGCCATCTCGACAGAACCAGAACCCTACGGGATGAACCCTCGTTAACCAGTACCGCTGTTTACACAGCGAACCTTTCCACTGAGCAGGGCCGGCGAGAACATCACTTGGTGTCCCGGCGCCATCAGCGGTCGCCACGAAGATCACCCACTTCGTCGCCTGAGCGCTCCAAGCCTCCCGTTATGTTCAGTGTGGATCGCTCCCTTGGAACTGGTGATCGCTGTCCAGCTCCACGACGCGAGCGTGGCGAAACGCCCCGCGTTGATCCCACAGACCTTGGGGATGACCCTAACCCTAACCCTAACCCTAACCCTAACCCTGAGACATCAGTACTGGCAGCACTGGATGAGGATGATGGTCAGGAAGAGGAGACCCAGTGGACCTTCAACCCACTCAACACCCCCTGGCGGAAAACTCCTCGACCGCGGGTACCGAGAAAAGCTCCGGTGGAGCGTATGCGAGCCTTGCGGCAGCGGATGCAGGATGTAACGCTGCCCGCGGTTTCACACCCTCTGGACGACAGTGGGGAGGAAGGGGGTGGAACTTCAAAAACTGGTCCAGCTTCAGAACCCCCACCTTTTAAACTTCGACCTGAGGTGTTTCCTTCGACGTCTCGACCAGCAGCGTGTCCAGCCTTGGCAGAGAGGGCGTCAGCCTCAAGCGCAGCGCGCACTACGAGCGCAGCGCGCAAGCGCACTGGAAAACCTCGCAGCAGAACCCCGAAGACTGTACGAGAACGACTGCAGCATGAGGCAGAGGTTACGAGGTTGGGAGATGAATCACCGGGACTTCGAGCAGAGTCACTGGCGGATCGCACGCGAGCTTGGAGAGAGATGACGCACCCGGAGCACATGGCCGCGGCGGCGCTGGTAAAGGAGAATGAGAAATGGAGAGATGCATGGGTGCCAGAAGGGTGGCGCAGATACCGCCGCCGCTGGTACAGATGGCATGGGAAGGTCACCCCTGACCTAACGATAACCGAAGGAGCAGTTCAGCTATCTCTGGAGACTGAGTGCGGTACTATCCCAGGTTCTGGTGGAGATGTAGAAATTCCAGACGCCTGGTGCAGCCTATACCGGGTGCACCAATGGAACCAGCGAGAAAGGGAAGCTGCGGAGGAGGCCGCTCACCTGGCCCTACCATCAACAGCAAATGGTGATCAACTCTCCCTGGACTCAGCGGAACCATCAGATGCGAATCCAGAGGCAACTCTGGATTTGACCTTATCTCCATCCAGTTCTCAGCCCGCAACTTCTGGGGACATTTCAGACCTCGAGGACTCCCAGCGGTCGCTCAACTTCACGCAGCAGTTGATGGAGCGACAGTTGGCCGCCGCCAGATCGGAGAACAACCAAAGTGTGCTGACAACGGTGACAGAAGGAGTGGAGCCGACTCCCCTGAAACCCATCCAGGAGGAAACCCACCTGGAACTGCTACTGACCATTCAGAAACAGCAACGCCACCGTCTGCGGCCGATTCTGGAAGGTAATGAAGCAGTGGCAGCACCAGCAAACGTCACCAACGCCCAGGCTGATCCGCGGGAAGAAGAACCCACCTCTTTCACTCAAAATTCCGAATCAGAAGATAGCTCTGGGGAGGAAGAGGAGGAGGAGATTGCCCTCCAACCCCTTCGCTCTTACCCTCTAGAAAGCCGCACGCAGAGCCGCGCCAGACGACGCGCTCAAGGACAGGAGCGACGCGCTAAGGAGCGGCAGCTACAAGCAGATCGCGACCTGGAGGGTGGGTGGTACTTTGGTCCGGATCCTCTTTCTCAGCCTGCACCACCTCGCACCAGACCTATCCGGTCTAAGCAGCGCGTACCTTTGCATCATCCAGTACGAGCAGCCATCTGTGCACATCTGCGACGCGATGGTCAAGTAATGTGGAACCAGGACAGCCAGCTGACTGCGGTTCGGGACAAAGAGGGAACGCTGCTATTGGTGTTCCGGGCCTTGCTGAAGGGACAGCGGGTGCGCGTACTGGTGGATTCTGGTGCCTCGGATGAATTCATCTCCAGTGAGTGCGTCAAGAGATTGAACCTCACGGTTCGCGCTAATGGGACGCCGCTGAACGTTACCCTCGCGGATGGGTCAGTGCAGACTTCTGCGCAAGTCGCTTACGGCAAGCTGACAGCGGAGACTTCAGAAGGGACGTACTCCGAGGTCATCAAGATGCGAGTACTTCCTCTGGGCATCAAGGTGGACATTGTACTTGGAGGAAGGTGGTTGAGACACCTCTCGCCGGTCACGCTGGACTATGATGGGTGGAGATCAGTCAAGTTTCGCCATCATGGCAAATCTGTGCGGATACGGGGATGTTCGCCGGGGCGTAGCTCCACGCGCAAAGGCGAGAGAACCGCCATGGCTTTGGAACCGATGGTAATGTTATCAGCGGCCCAAGCGACCAAGGAGATCAAAGCCTATCGGCGCAGATACGCGGGAATGGACAGCGCCGCGACGCCACACGACATCTTAGTGGCCTATGCGACACCTTTGGTAGGGACTTCGATGTTATCAGCGGTGGCCACCAGTGAGAATTTAGAGGACCCTTCCATCTCCCCAGAATGGAGAAAGAAGTTTCAAAAGCTGATCGAGTCCTTTTCACCTCGAGTAATTCGCGAAGCGCTGCCCAACTTTGACGCCCTGCGTAAGATGAAGTGGCCCATGTGAGACTGCAAGAGGGCTGGAATGGCATCGCGCCCGCTAAGAGACCCTATAAGATGTCCATGGTGGAGCTGACTCAACTGCGGGAACGCTTGGATGAACTCCTGAGCAAGGGCTATATCAGGCCTTCCTCAAGTCCGTTCGCTGCACCAGTGCTGATGGTTCCCAAGCCTGGGAAACCTGAAGTACTCAGAATGGTCTGCGACTTCCGAGCCATCAACAGCCTGACCGTCAAGGACGAATATCCACTTCCCGACATTCAGCAGTTGTTCGACTCCATGCACGGGGTCAAGTACTTTTCCTCCTTCGATGCAGTCGATGGGTTCTGGCAGATGGCTATGGCCCCTGAGGATGTGGAAAAGACTGCGTTCACTTCTCCCTATGGCTCGTATGAGTGGTTGGTGATGCCCATGGGGTTGACCAACAGTCCTTCCTGCTATCAGCGACGCATGCAGCGCGCTCTGGGACATCTTCCTTTTGTAAGAATATTCCTGGACGACTGCATCCTCTTCAGCAACACCTTGGAGGAGCATCTTTCCCATCTCCAGCAATTTCTCGAAGTCTGTGAGAACCAGGGTATCTACCTCAAGGAGTCTAAGTGTCAACTATTGCAGACCCAGATACGCTTTCTGGGGCACGTTATCTCACGTGAAGGAAGTCAACCTCAACATGACAAGCTGGCCGCCATCAAGGACTGGCCCGCTCTCGAAAACGCCACGCATGTGCGCCAATTTTTGGGGTTGGCTGGGTACTACCGGCGGTACATGCTGGGCTTCTCCGAAGTAGCACAACCTTTGACCCAGCTCACCAAAGGGGATGTCGCTTGGCTATGGGGACCCATGCAACGTTGGGCCTTCGAGGAAATTAAGAAGGCGCTATGTTCTTCACCCACTCTGGCGCTACCCGATATGAAAGCGGCGGCCGAAGGACGGCATCCTTTCGTGGTACAAACTGACGCCAGTGGAGTGGCACTAGGGGGAGTACTGATGCAAGACGTGGGAAATGGATTGCAACCTATCGCCTTTGAGAGCAGACAGTTTAATGGAGCCGAGCAGAACTACCACGCTGGCGAAAGAGAACTCTGCGCTCTCCATCACTGCACTACTACGCAAACTTGGAGACACTACCTCATCTGGACCGAGTTTCAATTGCAGGGTGACCATAAGCCCCTAGTCTGGTTAATGGCACCTGGACAACCTCTCAGCCGACGCCAAGCCCGATGGTACATGGATCTAGTGGAGGTAGGGGTACCCGAGATGGAGTACATCCCTGGGGCGCTACTCTGGGTTCCAGACGCTCTGTCCAGGCGACCCGACTACAAGGAAATCTCCGCGAGAGAAGGACTGGTAGAAGCTGGCTTTGTGCACCCCGGTTACTGGGAAACCGCAGCGACCTCCCTCGGCCGCGGACACCGTCAGCAAGTTCAGACCTGCAGCTGGTAAAGAGTCTCGCCAAGGACGCGCTCCACTGGGAGTGGTAGATCCCAACAAGTTGAAGGAACGCAAGTCCAATAGCGCCAAGACCAAAGATCCTGAACCAGTCCTCGCGTACAGTGGGGCTCTCACCTGGATGGACTCCCCTCAACTCTGGCTGGACGCACTACATACCTTGCAGCTGGCCGAAACCGGGTACGAGGAAGCAACCCTGGCAGTTCAGACGCGCTCTGGCAAACTGACAGCTTCCTCGCCTCCTTCTCCTAGGAAGACCCCTGCTGATAACTCAGCGACGCCGAAGTGCAGCGAGGCCTCAACCAGACTCCTGGAGCCCAGCGACCGACAGGACTGGAAGTTCCGTGCGGACATGTTCGATTTCTTGAGTCAAGAATATGGACCTTTCGAGGTGGACGCCTGTTGCGACTTGGGAGGAAAGAATCGTCAGGTTAATCGCTACTGGACGGATTGCTTGAAGGAAAACTGGCGAGGGTTGAACGTCTGGTGCAATCCTCCCTTCTCCTCCAACCATTTGACCATTGAGGCCGTACTGAGGAGATATGTGGAAGAATGGCGTCTGGACCCTGAGAATACTTCAGCTCTCTTTGTCCTTCCTGATTTTCAGTCTCGCATGCCCCAGTGGCGGCAGTTGTTCAGATCTGCGGGAATGAGAGTAGGGGCTTTGGCACCAAGCGCTGTGAAGATCTCAAAGTGCTTCCCTTCAGTGAGTGGCTTGCCAGCAGCAATTGCCAGAGCCACCTGCAGGCACGCCTCTGTCTCCTCCGGGTCCGGCGCATCCCTGTGTCCGTATACCTTGTACCCGGCCGCTGGACCCTTGTACCGGATGTGAAAACCGTCGGGGAAGTCCTGGGTGACCTTCCACTTCCAGCGACCGGGCCCCTCCGAGTTATTTTTCAAATAACTCAACCGGTTGGTGACGTATGTTTTCACCATCCGCAAGGGCACCTGCGGGTGGCGGGACTGGATATGCTTGGCGATTTTGGTGTGCTCGGCCGCCCCAATGACGGCGACCGTCCCAGGGGGTATCAGGCCTTTTTCCTGCCAGTCGTCGATGACCTCCCGGGCGTCTTCCTTCATGTCATTTAAGACTTACCTTGGGCGCCCGGGTCCACCACCAACCGCGCTGTATTTGCGGCCTGCGCAGCCTCTGCAGGTTGCGCTGCACCCCCTGCCCCGGCAGCCCCTGCAAACAGCAGCATTTGCTGTTGCATGCTTTGCATCTGCTGAAACATCTGCTGCATGGTGGTGTTTGACGCGGCCGCCTCCACCAAGCTGGTTTGGCGACGCTGGTTTGGCGAGGGAGTGGGGGCGGTGGGTGGTGATTTCGGGATCTGTGCGCGTTGTCTACTGGGCTGAACTCGGCTGGCCATGTTGGGAACTTACGAAACAAAATTTGCGAGGAGGTTCGTTTGCTGGAGGACTGTGGGCGTTTGTGGGCGGTTTGGCGGCGATGGGATGAAAACGGTACTCACGGGCGTGGACAGCGCTGACTTCGTGGCGTTCATCCGTACAGTACGGGCATGAACGTATGGACGTTTGACCGTTGAGCTGGTGCATGAGACAGCATCTTTTGAAAATGCATGTCTCAATTTCTTTTTTCTCTTTGAAATTGGTATCAGAGTCCTCTCTGTAGGGAAACGCGGTTTTATGAATATAATTTTTGCCGTGCGGCGGTTTTTCATCATCGTGGGTGCATGGCCGAGTGGTCAAATGTTGGTAAGCCGAACGCGTTCTCGCGAGGGTGAGGGGTCCGAATCCCCTTGGAGGCATTGGCATCCACGATACCCCTTGTGTTCTAGCGATAAGAGGCGATTGCCGCTAGTGCACAAGGGGTGTCGTGGGTGCCAACCCACGCCTCCATGCCATTTTCAGTTTCTGTAACTCATGGAGACCGTCCGATTAAGACGGGGGGGTTCATCGGGGCCGTCGATTGCACTGTCCGCTGGGAAACAATCCCACTGAGTGCCTGTTCTGGGGTAAATAACAAGCAGCGAGAGGGCGCCTAACCCCCCTCTCACTTTGTTTTTTTTTTGTCCCCACGCTCCGATTTTAGCCCTCCATCGACCTTTTTTAGGGGTGTTTTGTTTTTTGCCATTTTTTCGCTAAGTATTTCTACCCAAATGTCCACACGTGTGGTAAAGTGTGTTGTCCGTACGTTGTCCATACGGTTTTTATGTTTTTAGTTTCCGTGAGGTCAGCTTTTTTTTGCGTCCGTGCGTGTAAAAAAACCGTCCATGGGACATGAATCATACGGACAGTCAAGGCTAACTCGAATGGACAGCGTATGGACTGCTAACTGACGTTTCCACGCGTGTGGACAGTTTTCAACAAAAAACGTACAAACACTATAGAGTCGTACGAAACACGTAATTCACCGTGTGCTTTTGCTATCCATCCATGCGGACTGCTCAAAATGTGTGGTTATTTCCAACCACATGGACAGACCGTCCATGGGACATGCAGACGTACGAAAAATGTGCCATTTCATACGAAATTCGTACAAAACCCACATGGACAGCTAACTGACGTTTCCACGCGTGTGGACAACCGATCTCATGGAACCGTATGGACTAGAATGCTTGCGGCATCCACACGGACAACACATAGCGTCCATCCATAATCTAACGTGTGGACGACGAGTTTACAACCTTGACGTAAGTGTTGGTGCATGCGCGCAGATGTGACATGGAACGTATGAACATCGTTGTCCATACGCTGGAAACCTAAGCCGGGCGTACGGACACCGTACGGACGACGCACGGACGACCAAATATGCCATTTTGTCCTTGCGTTGAATGCAATGGTGAAAGGTGGTTATCCAGTAAGCAAACTCTCCGGCACGTGCGTGCCAATGGACTTCATGGTGATCGATCGCCGTCACCAGAGCGACAACAAGATGAGGAGGAGACACAAGAACGCAGTGATGAGGAGGAATTCCCAGAAGATGTTGCCATCCACGAGGCAGCAAATGCGACGATCGAAAAATCAATCGGCTCTTCTTGGGACCTCAAGAGGACCCAAGCGCAGAGGTAGGTCCTCCTTATCAGCTAAGTCAGCAATTCAGCATTCATCACATTCATGTGTTCTTTGAGGATGTGTGTGTGTGTGTGTGAGCAGGAAAGTGTAGAAAACGTCCAAGCGTCCGCTAACGTCGTGACGAACAATTTCGTGTTGGATCTTCTCGTCTCCCACAACCACCACAACAGCTCGCAGGCCTACTTCGATGCGATTCTGAACATTCTGCGTGTTCACTACATCGACAATGTAGCCGATAGTGCACATACTCTCGTCGCAGAGGTTCCATCTACATATGCACAAGTGATGCAGAAGTGGAAGGAGATGTTCAAGGGATACAACGAAGTGGACGTTTGCCCCGAGTGCTCCGAATTCTTTCAAAACGAGCACGCCAACTACGACAAGTGTCCGAAATGCCTGGAACCGAGATACGAGGACGGAAAGACGGTGAACGGGGTATACATTCCAGGTCGAGCTCGCTGTATTTTTCGATGGTGGCCGCTCGAAACGCTGTTCACCGTATTCTTCCTGACGCCGGAGTTAGCCATGCTAGCGCGTACGTGGTGGAAAGAAGGCATGTTGGACAAAGACCCCCGAGCAGAAATACATGGTATACTCGGTGAGTTTACTCCGAAATTTCAATCCATGACTGTGTACACCGCATGGACGTAAGGGCAGTACGTCGTCCGTAGGTACGATTGGCATGCGAGATACCGGACGATGACGTTGAAGATAGGTATGGGGAAATCATGAAGATCGTCAAGCTTGATCTTCCCGGTCACGAGATCTTTCTGTTGAAGGCCCGTTGGTACCCAAAGGCGGCTGCGCTTGCGGACGATGTCAGCAAGAACATTTACCTGCGCAAAGACATGCCATGGGACGTGTCTCAGCCATTCGTTCGCGCAAACAGCATTGAGAATCAAGTGGTAATTCGGGATGTTCCTTTCATGCCGGCTTGGCTTGCCCGGTACAAAGGAAATGTTGTCCCTTTGGCCATTCGACGACGAACTGATTGCTTGCAAGTTGTGTTGGATCGCAAGGCGGATTTCTTCCGTGAAATCGACGATAACAGTAGTAGCGAGGATGACCGTAGTAGTTCATCTGATTCAGATGATTGCGGATGATACACGATGTATTATATATGTAAATAAACCGTATGTGCGCGGACACCTGTATTCACACGCATGATTCCGCTAATCCATACGGGTAAACCCTTATATATCCACACGCGCGGATGTATGTGTCCACACGCGTGTTTCAACAAACTCCAATTTTGACGTCCATACGTATGGATTGGCGAATTCCGATCGTCCATACGTCTGTCCACACGTCGTCCGTACGCATGAGTTCGTTCGTTGACACGCCCCCGTGGTGCCCATAAATTATATGGCTGATGAAGGGGCAAGCAACGCTCGGGCACACCCAGGCCCGGGTGCAATGGCTGTCCACACGTGCGGACAAGCGCAAACGAGTGGCACGGCACGGGCCTCACACTGTCCATACGCCCGTCCACACGTCGTTCGTACGCGTCGGTACGACCCAGGGACACGCCCCCATGGTGTCCATGTGGCTGATGAAGGGGAAGGAAATGCTTGGGTACACCCAGGCCTGGGTAGTGCAATGGGTGTCCACACGTGCGGACACGCGCAAACGAGTGGCACGGCACGGGCCTCACACTGTCCATACGCCCGTCCACACGTCGTCCGTACGCGTCGGTACGACCCAGGGCAACGCCCCCATGGTGTCCATGTGGCTGATGAAGGGGAAGGAAATGCTTGGGTACACCCAGGCCCGGGTGCAATGGCTGTCCACACGTGCGGACAAGCGCAAAAGAGTGGCACGGCACGGGCCTCACACTGTCCATACGCCCGTCCACACGTCGTCCGTACGCGTCGGTACGGTCCAGGGACACATCCCCATGGTGTCCATGTGGCTGATGAAGGGGAAGGAAATGCTCGGGTACACCCAGGCCTGGGTGCAATGGGTGTCCACACGTGCGGACAAGCGCAAAAGAGTGGCACGGCACGGGCCTCACACTGTCCATACGCCCGTCCACACGTCATCCGTACGCATCAGTACGTCCAGGGACACGTCCACATGGTGTCCACATGGCTGAGGAGGGGGCAAGCAGTGCTCGGGTACACCCAGGCCCGGGTGCAATGGCTGTCCACACGTGCGGACAAGCGCAAAAGAGTGGCACGGCACGGGCCTCACACTGTCCATACGCCCGTCCACACGTCGTCCGTACGCGTGGGTACGGTCCAGGGACACGTCCCCATGGTGTCCATATGGCCGAGGAGGGGTAGAAGCGGCATGATTTCTCGCAGTCCGCACGTGTGGACAACATTTTCCAGTGGTTCATGCGTATGGACGGCACCTATCCATACGGTCGGAGCGTCCATACGCGTAATAAAATCAGGTAAACTAGCATACGTCGTCCACACGGATGCGGACGTACGGACGACGTATGGATTTATCGTATGGACACCGTATGAACATCACTTTTACAAATTAGACAATTTCACACGTGTGGATTTAGCAAAAAAAGCGTCCATAGGGCGTCCGTACGCTGTCCACGCGTCGGACGGACGGTTTTCCACGCGTGTAAAAAGGCCAATAATTTGTAGGGAGAACGCCCTCAGTTGCCTCGATCCCAGGGATGAGCCATCCGCATCAGGACCTCGTGCGGACCCAGATGATGCAGGAAGTCTCAGAGTACATGCAGAATGTAACTTTAAAATGTCGGCTATGGCGATGTTCGATTGCCGACAGATCAATGGGAACTGGTAATTTGCCAGGTAATCGCAGGTAATTGGTAAATTACCAGTGCGGTAATTGGTAATTTACCGGTAAAATCTTAAGTATGGAGGGTAATTCAAAAACGGGGGTCAATAATACCAGGTAATTTACCGGTAATTACCGCACCGGTAATTTACCAAAAATATTACCCCGCAGCCTTACTCTCCTCGCGAGCTGCGCCTGCTGGTACTCTTCAGTGGTACGGGTACAGTAGTGTCGAAAGAAGTTTCATTTCCTGTTATCCGAATAGCTCCGTGGTCACCGTAGATCATGATCTTCGCTGGCAGCCTACCTACGCTGAGAAGGTACAGGATTGAGATTTCAAGCGTTACGCACCTGGTTACTTTGAAGTCATTTGGGCTAGTCCCCCGTGCACGGAATATAGTCAAGCCAAGACCACTGGGATGCGACAACTGCGACAGGCGGATGCCTGCGTACGCCGTACACTTCAAATCCTCGATTTCCTCAAACCCAAGCATTGGTTTATGGAGAATCTGATGGGCAGGTTTCCCTTCGCGCTGCGATTTCGACCAGTAGCCCGCAGTTTACCTACTCCGTTATATTGCTCTTATTGTATGTATGGCACTGGATACCGCAAGCCCACCTGTATCTGGACGCGGTCGCCTCCTCGCCAGTAGATCTACGGTACTGTACGATGGATACGCCTTGCCTTCACCAACAGACCCTGGGATCACATCCGGACTGCTCAACTGGGACCTCATCCTAAGCAACAAGGAGCGGGAGTCTCTATCTGCGGCCGTATACCCTCTGCCCGCTGGACTGCTTCATCAACTCTTCGAGCATCTGTTCGATCAGAAAAGAATAACACGCATACATACGCATGGCCGTTATGTGTCTGGATCGTAGTTGCTGTACACCTGACGCTGAGTTCTCACCTCCTGGTAC
>LGRX02000384.1:0-61628 GCA_001247695.2 Cymbomonas tetramitiformis
CTTCCTTCTTTCCACACTGAGAAATAAACGCGGTAAATTGGCGGTAAAATGTGGTAAACTGGTGGTAAAATGTGGTAAATCGGTGTTTTACCACCATTATACTAATAGTGGCGATATAGATCCCGTGGGTAATTTCCTATTGGCAGTTGGCGTTTTTGTTACCACGATTTTACCACATTTACTTATAGCGCGGTAATCATATATTATTGTTTACCATCGTTGTATATAATTTACCATGGTACCCCCCTATGACCGGTAAATTGACCCCCAATGGTAAAATTACCACATATGACCGGTAAATTGACCCCCAATGGTAAAATAACCACATATGACCGGTAAATTTACCACGGTATGACCACGGGTGGACACGTGGCAGGCAGGATGCACTATGAGGCCACGTGTGCAAGATTAGTGCAAGTGGCAAGCAGGCATGGAATGTTACATAACTGTTACCAGCTATGCTATGCAAGGATCTTGCAGGCGGCATACTAGCTAGGAGGGTCCAACTATGTCTATCAATACGGCGTGCTATATTTGCAAAAGCTAATTTCATACGTTTTCTGCAACGGAGATCTTGCAGCTTTCCGCCAAGCCGTCTTCCAAATTCCCCGCCTGTCACACATGCAACCCATGGCATCCATCCCGCAACACACCCTACCTTAACCGTTAGCTGAGTACACCATAAGCCGAGTCACGCTTGAATAATCACACACAACCACTTCCCAGCACAAGCCAACACCACGGCCGCCATAGCCAACACACAACGCGCCTCCCGTTTCATGGCACCGCCGCCCCACCTGACCCACGTGTGTGTCTCACCGCCGTCGCCAACCCCCTGGGCCGTTGATTCGCGACCGCAAAAGAAGCACGCACAAGCGCTAACAAGGGTTAGTATCCACCCACGCCGCGCCTGATTCGGCGCGAAGTGGGATAGACACCCTTGATTGATCACACAATCATGTCCACTCCCCACCCCAAGCCAACACCGTGCCACGCTCCTCCCGTTTCATGGCATCGCCGCCCCACCTGACCCACGCGTGTGTCTCACCGCCGTCGCCAACCCCCTTGGCCGCTGATTCGCGACCGCAAAGGAAGCACGCACAAGCGCTAACAAGGGTTAGTATCCACCCACCCCGCGCCTGATTCGGCGCGAAGTGGGATAGACACCCTTGATTGATCACACAATCATGTCCACTCCCCACCCCAAGCCAACACCGCGCCACGCTCCTCCCGTTTCATGGCACCGCCGCCCCACCTGACCCACGTGTGTGTCTCACCGCCGTCGCCAACCCCCTTGGGCGCTGATTCGCGACCGCAGAAGAAGCACGCACAAGCGCTAACAACAAGGGTTAGTATCCACCCACCCCGCGCCTGATTCGGCGCGAAGTGGGATAGACACCCTTGATTGATCACACAATCATGTCCACTCCCCACCCCAAGCCAACACCGCGCCACGCTCCTCCCGTTTCATGGCACCGCCGCCCCACCTGACCCACGTGTGTGTCTCACCGCCGTCGCCAACCCCCTTGGGCGCTGATTCGCGACCGCAGAAGAAGCACGCACAAGCGCTAACAACAAGGGTTAGTATCCACCCACCCCGCGCCTGATTCGGCGCGAAGTGGGATAGACACCCTTGATTGATCACACAATCATGTCCACTCCCCACCCCAAGCCAACACCGCGCCACGCTCCTCCCGTTTCATGGCACCGCCGCCCCACCTGACCCACGTGTGTGTCTCACCGCCGTCGCCAACCCCCTTGGGCGCTGATTCGCGACCGCAGAAGAAGCACGCACAAGCGCTAACAACAAGGGTTAGTATCCACCCACCCCGCGCCTGATTCGGCGCGAAGTGGGATAGACACCCTTGATTGATCACACAATCATGTCCACTCCCCACCCCAAGCCAACACCGCGCCACGCTCCTCCCGTTTCATGGCACCGCCGCCCCACCTGACCCACGTGTGTGTCTCACCGCCGTCGCCAACCCCCTTGGGCGCTGATTCGCGACCGCAGAAGAAGCACGCACAAGCGCTAACAACAAGGGTTAGTATCCACCCACCCCGCGCCTGATTCGGCGCGAAGTGGGATAGACACCCTTGATTGATCACACAATCATGTCCACTCCCCACCCCAAGCCAACACCGCGCCACGCTCCTCCCGTTTCATGGCACCGCCGCCCCACCTGACCCACGTGTGTGTCTCACCGCCGTCGCCAACCCCCTTGGCCGCTGATTCGCGACCGCAGAAGAAGCACGCACAAGCGCTAACAACAAGGGTTAGTATCCACCCACCCCGCGCCTGATTCGGCGCGAAGTGGGATAGACACCCTTGATTGATCACACAATCATGTCCACTCCCCACCCCAAGCCAACACCGCGCCACGCTCCTCCCGTTTCATGGCACCGCCGCCCCACCTGACCCACGTGTGTGTCTCACCGCCGTCGCCAACCCCCTTGGGCGCTGATTCGCGACCGCAGAAGAAGCACGCACAAGCGCTAACAACAAGGGTTAGTATCCACCCACCCCGCGCCTGATTCGGCGCGAAGGCGCGAAGTGGGATAGACACCCTTGATTGATCACACAATCATGTCCACTCCCCACCCCAAGCCAACACCGCGCCACGCTCCTCCCGTTTCATGGCACCGCCGCCCCACCTGACCCACGTGTGTGTCTCACCGCCGTCGCCAACCCCCTTGGCCGCTGATTCGCGACCGCAGAAGAAGCACGCACAAGCGCTAACAACAAGGGTTAGTATCCACCCACCCCGCGCCTGATTCGGCGCGAAGTGGGATAGACACCCTTGATTGATCACACAATCATGTCCACTCCCCACCCCAAGCCAACACCGCGCCACGCTCCTCCCGTTTCATGGCACCGCCGCCCCACCTGACCCACGTGTGTGTCTCACCGCCGTCGCCAACCCCCTTGGGCGCTGATTCGCGACCGCAGAAGAAGCACGCACAAGCGCTAACAACAAGGGTTAGTATCCACCCACCCCGCGCCTGATTCGGCGCGACCCCGCGCCTGATTCGGCGCGAAGTGGGATAGACACCCTTGATTGATCACACAATCATGTCCACTCCCCACCCCAAGCCAACACCGCGCCACGCTCCTCCCGTTTCATGGCACCGCCGCCCCACCTGACCCACGTGTGTGTCTCACCGCCGTCGCCAACCCCCTTGGCCGCTGATTCGCGACCGCAGAAGAAGCACGCACAAGCGCTAACAACAAGGGTTAGTATCCACCCACCCCGCGCCTGATTCGGCGCGAAGTGGGATAGACACCCTTGATTGATCACACAATCATGTCCACTCCCCACCCCAAGCCAACACCGCGCCACGCTCCTCCCGTTTCATGGCACCGCCGCCCCACCTGACCCACGTGTGTGTCTCACCGCCGTCGCCAACCCCCTTGGCCGCTGATTCGCGACCGCAGAAGAAGCACGCACAAGCGCTAACAAGGGTTAGTATCCACCCACCCCGCGCCTGATTCGGCGCGAAGTGGGATAGACACCCTTCTTATATCACACGCGCCGAATCCCCAGCCCAGGCCAACACCGCGCCCGCCACAGCCAACACGCACCGCGCCATGCCTTTCCCCTTTTTGCCGCACCGCCTGATCCGGCGCACTCATGAATAAAGTGTCCGGTGGCATGACGTCGCGAGCAGCGCGCACCTAAGCCTGCCGGGCCTCCTGTGCTGAGGACGTGGTCATAGCGCACCTGGTGCCAGAGAGTACACGCCAACCAGCGCATACTTGGTTCCCTGAGCCGCGACCCCACCCCCACAACGAAATTATATCTTCAACCCTGAGCGCCCATCCCAAAGGTTCGGGGATCGGTGAGCGAACGTGGCACGGGAAGTGCGCCATCCGCAGCATGTTCTATACCGACTGCCTACCCGCCTCTCACGTCGAACATCTGGAAACCGTGGAGGGCGCTTCGACCAGATGGCAAACCTCTAGCAGTATGTGCTTATGGAAGTTGTGAGTCACTGCCCGAGGACGAAAACATTCAGCAGGGGCATAGCAAGGGCAAGGGCAGGTTGTGGAGACGGGAGGACTCACCGCCGGGTTGAGCATCGGCCCGAGGAGGTTGAAGGCGGTGCACACTTTGAGGGACTTGCGCACGGGTGCAATATGCTGCTCTCGGTGCGCCATCACCCCCTCCCACAAACAAAGCGCGTCCCTTCAGGCTTGCTTGAAACACTCAAGCCCACTTAGTTTCCGAGCGGATAGCACTGGCAGGCTAGCCGCCATCACAAAATGGCCTTGAGAATGGCACACTATCGCAACCTGAGATGAAGAGCACTGGGGAGGAGCGAAGGCCACATAGGTAGCATCGGGGAGGGGTGCTTGCCTTCATCGCGGGGTGATAGCGGGGAGCGAACATGAACCCCATGTTGCACTCATTGACACACTCCAGACCTCTCTGCTGGCGGCGATGCTCGCGGTGAACGAGGTGGGGGGATACGCCTGAGCACAGGCTGAAGGGCAGCTGCCCCAGATCAACCTTAGCACATCCAACCACAATTCCAGGCGTCGGATGTACTTATCCCTAAGAGTTACAACGTGATAAAATGCACTCGCCACGGGAGGGAACAGATGGAGCAAGTGCAAGCGTGAAGATGGATCGAGGCGTAAGCAGACCTGTTGATAAAGCCTTGAAAAAACCTCACTTCCCCCGGGAGCCACAGGTGAGGACGGATTGGATGTATGTGTATGTCCCGGGTGGAGTGGCTGCTGAACGTCAGTCTGGTGGGAGGCACGAATCATGGTGTTCTTTGTGGGCCGAGTGAGGCGCTCCAACGCAGCCTCCTTTTGAGTTGGCCGCCGCTTCTCCTGCCTAGGCTGCTGTCTTGACGCAGTGCTGCACGATCCCAGCAACGACCAACCAACACGTGGGACGCAGGAAGCAATGGGCCCACGGCAAGCTGCCGTGAGGCTGGTGGAGAGGTATGAAAGTGCCCGACACGAGCTGATGATGCGACAAATGAAACAGATGCACATCGCAAGAACTAGTCCGCATATGTCAGACGAACAAAAGTGTAAAAGCGATGTACATCGCACACTGCAGCTGGCTGAAGAGCAGTTGGGACGCGTTGAGAATGCCCATGAACCTGGAGGAAAGCCTGGCGAACAGGGGGATGGCTCACCTAGTAGATGACGCAGCTTCTTTTAACACCTTCTCGAGGTTCTGCTGGATGTGCGTCGTGAGCGGGCCGACGATTTTGCTGTCGAGGCCATGCTCCAGACAGAACTGCTGCGCGTGCGCCTGTCGGGCCACGGTTCACAACGCCCCTCACTGCGTGTCCTGCCGCCCCTCTCGCCTTACACTTGGAAGCTACTCGCCACGAAAAGAGGATGAAACGCCCCTCACTGCGTGTCCTGCCGTCCCTCTCGCCTTAAACCTAGAAAGTACTCTCCGTGATCCAACTCGATGCATTAAAGTGTTCTTCCATGAAGAGCAGGCGTGCACATCGAGTTTCAACCAAAGCTAGTCCGCCAGACAACTCAACTAGGGAAAACCCTGTGTGAGCCGGGCAGGAACGCGAATGTGTACCACGCACCCATGGTTAACAATAAGGTCAGTAGGCATGAATTGCTGCAAAGCACATCCGCCAGGAGTGCGACGTACTAACACCCGGGTTAAACACAGTAAGCGTGTTCGGGCAGGCAGGCATGCAGGCCAACACACACCAAGTGGCCAACTGAGGCCAGCCCATCACCACCCTTGAAAACAGCGAGCAATATCAAAGCGGGACCATGAGAAGGTCCCTCACAGTGAAAATACGGCAGCAAACAACTACGTCTCACGCGCTCGCGTGTGTCACGTGCTAACTCCCAGGTAGTGCGGAGTTCATAAGCCAACTAAGCCAGCATGGGGCAGCTGGAATCTCTTCCAGCACAGCACTGCATTTCCTCCACCACCAGGCTCTAAGACACTGGTAGGAGGTGGTCGGACTTAAGTAAAGGAAGTAAACACCGAAAATCACACACCGAGTGGCATGAGGCGCACGCTTACCAAGCCTAGTCCAACGTCAGGGTAGGGCAGAAGCATGCAGAAGCAGGACGGGTCTTTGACAAGGTTAAACGTCCCTCCTCTCCGCCGATGCAAAGTTGAAACACGCATAAGACCTTGGATATCGGAGTTTGCGTAGAAGCGCAAGCAGTGGTCGCGCTGGACCAATGGAGGGGTGATATTCGGCGGCACCGGGTGGGGGGGAGGGGGTTGTCAAGTAAAGAAGCGCGAGCTGGATATCCACCCTTTAACGACTATGATCGACGATTTTGTAACAGAACCAGAAAGCAAACGCACCTCTGCAGAGTCTCCGTCCCGCAGTTCGATGCGCTTTGTAACACCTTCAGAAATTTCTACGGTCATAACCTGAAATACAAGGAATCTGATTCAACCTTAAATAGGTGATGGTGAAATTATTCTCCAAACTTGAACGCAGCGGGTACTCGCTGTGCCAAAGGAGCAAGTGCCGAAGGAAAACTTGAAAAGGCGTCGCAAAAGAAGCATTTTGCGTGAATGCGTGAATGCCGTGCTCACTGACGTTTCCCGAAGCAAAGGAAAGTTAATAGATCATTCCAACAAGTTGTGGATTTGCCGCCGAACAATTTAGAAGGAAATACCAGAATGACTCTCCGCTCCTCCGACCCCATTTCGGTTTCGTTCTTTGATTCCGTGCAGAGAGGTCTGATTCTACCACAGTTTTGACCAGAGCTCTGGCACGCGTGCAAAATACCTGGGCACAGCCGGAAAACTTATTCGTGAAGCTTTAAAGACCTGAAGTTGGACGTTCATCGTCCAAGTGGGTAAAAGTGGATTGAAGGCGCTACCTCCTCAGAACCGTTGACTTCAAGATCAGCTCCCATTATGACCACTGTTCGAAGACTTAGGTATCAGACGTGTTTACAGGGATTCGGAAACTAATATATCCCCCTAGGTCCCCAAAAAATGCCACGAGGGACACGGGAAGAGTAAGTATCGAGCTGAGAGGAACGTGAGCTGCACCCTCTGCTCGCTGCGTGCTCGAATTTGCCGACTCTTTGGCCTTCGAGTCGGTAGGCTCCTTGCCTGTTGAGTCCATAAAAAGTAGTTTGCGGCAGAATGAGTTTAGCAAGCTTGCCCCCGGGGACTGGACGGCGCTCCACTCCTTTCAAATTCTACCTTGCGTTGGTGACACAGACCAGAGAATTGCACATCTGAGACCATTCCCGATCCTCGTTTACCACGATTTACCAGCTCCGTCTCTATATTTATACTACATTGCGAAGTTTTATATCCATTTACCATTAGGCCATGACCATTTACCATTCCAGATCCTCATTTACCACGCTCCGTTCTGAAATTACCAGGCTTTTACCATGCTTCAACCTATATTACCGCAAATTACCAATGATTTACCGTCAGTTATTATTTTTTTTGAAATATTTTAACGTTTACCACGTGATTACCACCCCACATAGGGGCTTACCGCCGTTTACCACCAGTTTACCACATTTTAACACCGGTTTACCACATTTTACCACGATTCCTTCTCAGTGTGTTCTGTCAACGTTTCTCTTCTTTGGAATTTGGAATTTGGAATTGGGAGCGGAACCGCCCTTAACCTTCTCATCCTTCTTCCCATCCTTCTTGTCCTCCTCCTCCTCCTCAGAGGTGGTTTGCTCCTCGTCCTCGTCCTTCTTGTCGACGCCCTCGCCCCTCTCCTCATCCTCCACAGTCTCTCCGTCATTAGCAGCGGCGGGATCCTCGACAGCCTCAACAACAGCATCATTAGCATCACCATCGGCCGCGTTCTCCTCTTCAACTTCCGATTCTTGTGCATCTTGCTTCTGACACCCCCGCACGTCCTGGAACCAGTGACGGCTCGTTCCTCTCGTATGGAACTGCAAGTGAATGCAACCTAAGTAAGTGCATTAAGAGCAACGACAACAATTGACAAGCTAAATGCCACTAGAACAATACAAGCAAACACACCGTGACGGGGGGGTATCCACGGTCCCGTTCCGATACCTCAGCAGGCTCCAACTTCAGGCCGGCCAGTTTTCTCGCTGTCAGCCTCTCGGGATACAGCTTCTCCGTGTTGGCGTGCCTCAAGTAGGCCTTGTGTATCCTGCGTACATAAACCACTTGTTAGACGGCGTCCTTATGTATGTACACCGTCTTCCACCCGTATGGACGGCACAATAAATGGTGTCCACGCGTATGGACAGCGAAACAACACCACGCACACATGTACACATGGACGTTCGCGTAAGTGCAAAAGGTAAAAATGTGAACGTTGCAGGGGAAGGCAGGGAGGGAGGGAGGACTTGCCAGATAACATTTTTTCTTACTATAACTGACTGGAGGTTGTGCTCCAGCATCTCCATCGTTTTATTAGCCGTCCCGGTGCGGAGTTGCTCGGCACTCACGAGCTCGTCCACCATCGACATGTGGTGGGAAAGAATCCGCTCCACGGGGTAAACCTCCCCCTTATCTGGGAGGTGAACGACGAATTCAACGTACAGCTCGTAGGTATCTTTGGGCAAAATCATTGGTTTCTCGTTCAATGAATTTCCCGGCCCGATGGCGGCGACGGTAGCCCGACCAATGACAAGGTTCGGGAGGCCAGATTTGGTGGCCTTTCCGGTGTCGTAACCGGTACCGATACGACCCACGTCCGCCTGGGGGTGGCGAAGACGTCCACCTGGTCCCCTACGGCCAAGGGGCCCCCGAGGTTGGGGGAGTGCTTCTCTGCCTGCGGGACCGGCTCTTCGGGGACCGTCTGTTGAGGCGCTTCCACCTGGACTTCGTGCGGACGACGTGTGGACTAAGTCGTTCGTACGGGCGACACACGCGTGGAAACATATAAGAAAAACAGTGAAGAACTGACGCTCACTGGCCAAAACGTACACCCCTGTGGACAACGTGCAAACTACGTGGTTCATAAGGGTGGAAACAATCAAGCGGCACAAGTTGAAAAAAGGTTCACATAACCACGAGCTTGGACACCGTTGCACAACGTGTGGACACCGGCGCTCACAGGCGGAAGAGCACAAAAGTTACCTTTACTTCCGGTTTCTTTTCAGGGGCTTCAGGGGCTTTGGCACCAAGCGCTGTGAAGATCTCAAAGTGCTTCCCTTCAGTGAGTGGCTTGCCAGCAGCAATTGCCAGAGCCACCTGCAGGCACGCCTCTGTCTCCTCCGGGTCCGGCGCATCCCTGTGCCCGTATACCTTGTACCCGGCCGCTGGACCCTTGTACCGGATGTGAAAACCGTCGGGGAAGTCCTGGGTGACCTTCCACTTCCAGCGACCGGGCCCCTCCGAGTTATTTTTCAAATAACTCAACCGGTTGGTGACGTATGTTTTCACCATCCGCAAGGGCACCTGCGGGTGGCGGGACTGGATATGCTTGGCGATTTTGGTGTGCTTGGCCGCCCCAATGACGGCGACCGTCCCAGGGGGTATCAGGCCTTTTTCCTGCCAGTCGTCGATGACCTCCCGGGCGTCTTCCTTCATGTCATTTAAGACTTGGGCGCCCGGGTCCACCACCAACCGCGCTGTATTTGCGGCCTGCGCAGCCTCTGCAGGTTGCGCTGCACCCCCTGCCCCGGCAGCCCCTGCAAACAGCAGCATTTGCTGCTGCATGCTTTGCATCTGCTGAAACATCTGCTGCATGGTGGTGTTTGACGCGGCCGCCTCCACCAAGCTGGTTTGGCGACGCTGGTTTGGCGAGGGAGTGGGGGCGGTGGGTGGTGATTTCGGGATCTGTGCGCGTTGTCTACTGGGCTGAACTCGTCTGGCCATGTTGGGAACTTACGAAACAAAATTTGCGAGGAGGTTCGTTTGCTGGAGGACTGTGGGCGTTTGTGGGCGTTTTGGCGGCGATGGGATGAAAACGGTACTCACGGGCGTGGACAGCGCTGACTTCGTGGCGTTCATCCGTACAGTACGGGCATGAACGTATGGACGTTTGACCGTTGAGCTGGTGCATGAGACAGCATCTTTTGAAAATGCATGTCTCAATTTCTTTTTTCTCTTTGAAATTGGTATCAGAGTCCTCTCTGTAGGGAAACGCGGTTTTATGAATATAATTTTTGCCGTGCGGCGGTTTTTCATCATCGTGGGTGCATGGCCGAGTGGTCAAATGTTGGTAAGCCGAACGCGTTCTCGCGAGGGTGAGGGGTTCGAATCCCCTTGGAGGCATTGGCATCCACGATACCCCTTGTGTTCTAGCGATAAGAGGCGCCGCTAGTGCACAAGGGGTGTCGTGGGTGCCAACCCACGCCTCCATGCCATTTTCAGTTTCTGTAACTCATGGAGACCGTCCGATTAAGACGGGGGGGTTCATCGGGGCCGTCGATTGCACTGTCCGCTGGGAAACAATCCCACTGAGTGCCTGTTCTGGGGTAAATAACAAGCAGCGAGAGGGCGCCTAACCCCCCTCTCACTTTGTTTTTTTTTTTGTCCCCACGCTCCGATTTTAGCCCTCCATCGACCTTTTTTAGGGGTGTTTTGTTTTTTGCCATTTTTTCGCTAAGTATTTCTACCCAAATGTCCACACGTGTGGTAAAGTGTGCTGTCCGTACGTTGTCCATACGGTTTTTATGTTTTTAGTTTCCGTGAGGTCAGCCTTTTTTTGCGTCCGTGCGTGTAAAAAAACCGTCCATGGGACATGAATCATACGGACAGTCAAGGCTAACTCGAATGGACAGCGTATGGACTGCTAACTGACGTTTCCACGCGTGTGGACAGTTTTCAACAAAAAACGTACAAACACTATAGACTCGTACGAAAACACGTAATTCACCGTGTGCTTTTGCTATCCATCCATGCGGACTGCTCAAAATGTGTGGTTATTTCCAACCACATGGACAGACCGTCCATGGGACATGCAGACGTACGAAAAATGTGCCATTATTTCATACGAAATTCGTACAAAACCCACATGGACAGCTAACTGACGTTTCCACGCGTGTGGACAACCGATCTCATGGAACCGTATGGACTAGAATGCTTGCGGCATCCACACGGACAACACATAGCGTCCATCCATAATCTAACGTGTGGACGACGAGTTTACAACCTTGACGTAAGTGTTGGTGCATGCGCGCAGATGTGACATGGAACGTATGAACATCGTTGTCCATACGCTGGAAACCTAAGCCGGGCGTACGGACACCGTACGGACGACGCACGGACGACCAAATATGCCATTTTGTCCCTGCGTTGAATGCAATGGTGAAAGGTGGTTATCCAGTAAGCAAACTCTCCGGCACGTGCGTGCCAATGGACTTCATGGTGATCGATCGCCGTCACCAGAGCGACAACAAGATGAGGAGGAGACACAAGAACGCAGTGATGAGGAGGAATTCCCAGAAGATGTTGCCATCCACGAGGCAGCAAATGCGACGATCGAAAAAATCAATCGGCTCTTCTTGGGACCTCAAGAGGACCCAAGCGCAGAGGTAGGTCCTCCTTATCAGCTAAGTCAGCAATTCAGCATTCATCACATTCATGTGTTCTTTGAGGATGTGTGTGTGTGTGTGTGTGTGAGCAGGAAAGTGTAGAAAACGTCCAAGCGTCCGCTAACGTCGTGGCGAACAATTTCGTGTTGGATCTTCTCGTCTCCCACAACCACCACAACAGCTCGCAGGCCTACTTCGATGCGATTCTGAACATTCTGCGTGTTCACTACATCGACAATGTAGCCGATAGTGCACATACTCTTATCGCAGAGGTTCCATCTACATATGCACAAGTGATGCAGAAGTGGAAGGAGATGTTCAAGGGATACAACGAAGTGGACGTTTGCCCCGAGTGCTCCGAATTCTTTCAGGACGAGCACGCCAACTGCGACAAGTGTCCGAAATGCCTGGAACCGAGATACGAGGACGGAAAGACGGTGAACGGGGTATACATTCCAGGTCGAGCTCGCTGTATTTTTCGATGGTGGCCGCTCGAAACGCTGTTCACCGTATTCTTCCTGACGCCGGAGTTAGCCATGCTAGCGCGTACGTGGTGGAAAGAAGGCATGTTGGACAAAGACCCCCGAGCGGAAATACATGGTATACTCGGTGAGTTTACTCCGAAATTTCAATCCATGACTGTGTACACCGCATGGACGTAAGGGCAGTACGTCGTCCGTAGGTACGATTGGCATCGTCCGCCCGTGTGGACAAAGCAAGTGCGGAATTCGTATGTCGTATTTCCCACTGCTCGTGCAAGCTCGTCCATGTAGGTGAACACCATATGGATGGTATGCACGTACGCCGTCCGTACGCACGGACAATGTTACCCACCCATGTGAACAGTTTAATTGCGGAAATCTTAGGTCTCATTTCCCAGAGCTCGTGTAAACCTGTCCATGACTGTGAACACCGCATGGACAATACGTTCATTCGTTGTCCGTACGTGTGTAAGTAGTTATCCACCCGTGTGGACAGTGAGTGTAAGGAATTCTTATGTATCGTTTCCCAATGCTCGTGCAGACTCGCCAGGATTTCTCAACTTCGTTCGCAACAAGTGGGACATATTTAAAGACCCGAGGAACATTGCCATTATGGCGTGTGCAGATGGCGTCCAATCCTTCAACGACGGCATTCGCACGGTGACTCCGCTGTGTTTTACGATTGTCAACTTCCCGGGAGAAATTCGCTGCAAACGAGAATACGTGATGACTTGGGGAATCTGGGATGGAAAACCGAAAGTCAGCAGCAAGTTCTACGACATGTTCACCTTGGAGGTTAACAGACTGACTAACGGCGTACGCATGTTCGATGTGATTACCAACACGGTTTTCACGTTCAAGCTCGTGCTGTACAAAATGCTCGAAGATTACATTGGCTTGAGCGACGCGGCGAGACGATTCGGAGCTAATTCGTACTACGCTTGCCTGAAATGCTGGATCCGGGGTACCGAGAAATCTACAACTGGTCTAACGAAAATCATATATTCCTCACTACACCAAGGACTGCAACCAGGTAAACGCATGACCCCGTCGCTTGTCCCCTTTCCTTCTTCGGCCGTACGTACGGAGTATGTGTGCCCACCGTGTGGACACCCCACGGACAGCTCGTGGATTTTAGCTTAAATTATGTGTTAAAGAACACCCTGTCCGGGCTTGTGGATACCGGCGTCCGCACGCGTGGACGCCTGGAGTCCGATGTGTTCCGTACGCGTGATTCACCGTCTAAGCGTGTCGTGTTGATTTTCGCCGTCATTGAGCAGGTGAACCAATCCCTTTTCGCACCAACAGCGAAGTCCGTGAAACCCAACAGCTCCACGCCAAGATGATCAGAGAGGGACGAGTGCCTAAACAAATCGTCGAGGAATTCATGAAGCAGAGCGGGGTTAAGGAACCATGCCCGATGTCAATCATTCCTGATTTTGACGTTGTACGGGACTACCTTCTCGACCTGATGCACATCTTGTACAACCTGATTCACGGCGTCCACTGCGTGATTTTTGGTGATGGTTGGGGACCGAACACACGCAACTATGCGCGGAAGATGAAGGTCCATCGATCGTGGGTTATCGCACCCCCACCCAGAAATGTAAACGATCGAAGATCTGCTGCGAAGCGACTGGCAGGTAAGCTTGTAGGTCGTTTGCGAGTTTCTGCTGTTCCACACGGGTGAACACCGTGTTGCCGCCGGACGGACGGCGCATGTAACCGTACGGACGACGTATGGACCATCCACTGTATGCCTAACAATGTAAAGTCTTTGCAGACAAACCATCACCGTGGGGACTGTCACCGATCGCAAAGACCGGTGCAATCAAGTGGGTACGAGGTCTGAAGCTCGCGACAAATATGGGACCTCTAGCTAAGAAACTTCTGCAGGAAAAGTACAAGAACCCGAAAAAGGTGCGGAAGATGAAGGTCGCGGAGCTGGTGGTATCCCTCACTTCTGGGATACTGGGCGTTATTGCATCCTGGCAAAATGCTGACGGGCAAGTTCTCCGACCACAATACGCGAGGTTCGTTGGTGAATTTTCGGTGGTGGTTCGAGAATTAACCGCCCCCTCAATTCATCCAGAGGTACGTTAAGCCTAATCAACCCGTGTGCTTCCGTGTGGATGTTCTCGGACACCGTACGGACGCCGCACGGACGGCGTATGAAGCCGTTGTCCATCCGGTTGTTCCTCCACCATTCACACCTGGCATGTCCCGGTTCGAGATTAAGGTTGCCTCTCATTATTTTGCCTTTCAGGAAATGAACAAGCTGCAGAGCCGAGTCATGCAGTTGAGAGATGAGATGGAGCGGAACAACTCCCCTGAGGCGTTGGTGATTATGTCGCATCTTCTCGTGCACATTGTCGACCAGCTGAAGGACAACGGCCCTGCACGGGAAATCTGGATGTATGTCTTCGAAGACTATTTCGGGTTGTTGAAGCTGTCCATCAAGACCCGCTCACAACCCGTCGCCAGCATGATGAAAGGACTGGAGTTGCGGCGAACGGTTTCCATGGTTGCTGGCATCAAGCGAATGCATCGAAGTGGTCGAGCTCCCCAGTATCGACCTCCTGCAAAGCAGAACATCTTTACAACGAAATCAAGCACTGTGCGGCCAACCGCTGGTGAGCACATCCCTAAGTATCATGTGTGCCATGCATGTTAGTCTTTCCATGCGTGTGGATGCTTTTTAAGTACGTGTGCACGTAGTCGTTCACACGTGTGGCCAGCGATCCATACGCACGGACGGTACTTTACTATTGTCCGTTTGGTCAATACCACCTGTCCAAGCGCGTGGACGAAGAGCCCACCGTGCGGACGACGTCGTCCACATGTGTGGAATACCTGTCCGTACGTACGGATGAGTTTTCACTATTGTCCGTTTTTTTTCTCTTCAGTCTTCTTATGAGACAACTAATTCGCTTGCGCGGCGTCAATCGCAACAGATGACAGAGAAAAGATTCAAGTCTACCTTCGTACCGAGTTCCCCGAGTACGACACTCTGTGCAAAAAGTTCGACGACACACTCGACTCATTCATCAACAGGTACCAACTTATGTGCATGTCTGTAAATTGTGCGAACGCCACGTGGACGGCGTACGGACGGCGTACGGACGGCGTACGGCCACCGTATGACAACGTACGGAACATTGAGTCCACCCGTGTGGACCACATCCCCGTTGGCCATCCAGCCATACTACGGTGTACTACGCGGATTCGACGGATGACACATTTTCCGGTGCGAATGACGACACAGACCGTTTCCAAATATTAAACTGGCTCAAAAAACTATGTCGGTGGCTTCAGATGGGCCAAGATGGTGAAAAATAGTATTTTCGGGCGCAAAATAGACTGTGTTTTTGCTTGTCCCATCCTGTCCCACCTTGTCCCACCTGCCTTATAGTGGTCTTCCCCTTAGCGGACGGGGAAACCGAGTTCGCAGGCACATAGGACATGGCAAGGACATGAGAGAATAGCCCTCACTTGCCCGCATAGGAGCACCAGGAGAGTCGATGAAAATTTTGACACTACCAGAAGTTTGACTAGGTAAATCCCGCGATCAATGGCGCACTTTATGGGTTCCTTGTCCTCTTGTTCAAGGTGAGTCTCACAGTGCGGTTGCTTGTAACTTTCAGAGGTAGTCTTCACGCACTGTGCCACACATTCGTGTGCGGTTTGCGGTATCTTTGCATCCAGATTCCGTTTAATCTTTTTCTCAGATACTTCGTTTATATTATTCACTGCATTAGACCCGCTACCAGCTCGCATCAAATAATGGTTTTGTTGCTGTCTTGGCAGGAACGTCGACTATCCACGATTCCGCTGCTATCATTGGCGAAAGAAACACGCTATTTGAGGTGCGATCTGATATTATAATTGCCATTGTAATGTATACTTGTGTCGTTGGAATACTTGCCCATATCCTTGCATACGTTGTTCTAGTGTCCATTAACTGTGCAACGTGTTGTCGCAGGAACCAAGACTGCTTCTAGGATACGACACTGCCTATATTTGGGCATCTCAAGCCTTGAATTTATGGCTCGCAAGTACTTTGAAGACGCCCTCCCTTTTGAGGATGCTAGAGCCATAGTCAGGGCTCTTGGGTTGCGGACTCAAGCAGATTGGCTGCGGTGGAGCGCATCTGGTGCCCGTCCAAACAACATTCCCGGGTGTCCGCACATGGCTCCGCCACGTGGATATGGTGGTATCGGCTGGAAGGGTCTGCGTGATTGGTTGGGGATGGAATCGCAGGAGCACAACAGTGCTCTTGCTATTCGCAACGATAGTGAGGTGACTCGCAATCTCGCCACAGTCTCGGAGACGGCATCGCCACCACACAGCAGTGCTATCGCTATTTGCGAAGATAGTGAGATCGCAAATCATCTTGCCACAAGGCGGGAGAAAGAGCGGCTTCGAAAACAAAAACAGCGTGAAGCCAAAAAACGGAAAGCTGTGTGTGAACGGCCTTCCGAAATGGCGGCACCAATGGCGACCACACTCACACCACACATCACTGAGCCGCCAAGCCCTGCCATCGCACCCACTCCGAGCACTGGTGCCACTCCGAACAATGCCACCCACGAGTCACTTGGTAGCACTGCTACCTGGAAGCATGCAAAAGGACGATTAGAAAGAGCAGCGGCGGGGGATGAACGAGCTGAGCACGCGTTAGTAATCCGGCGGGATAATCAACAAGCCCTTAGAGATAGAAGGAAACGTGCCCACGAAGATGAAGTGGAGTTGGAAGCATGTATGGCCAGCTCCAATACTGTGCGAACTCTTTCGTATGAAAGTGTTTCAAATAGTAGGAGGTCCACACGTACCAAGCCTATGAAGATCACCGGTCAGGATGTACCAGATGAACCAGAGCGCACAGCACGTGAACAAGTCAGAGCTCTCGCAATGGACATAGCCAAGAAAGGGAAGAACTCTCCAACCAAGATGGGGAACTTGCTCGAGGGCGTGCTGAAGCACCCGTTGATAGCTCCAGCTAAGGTGATGCTGCTTCCCTACCTTGAAAAATGCATAAACCCTAAATGAGTGCCAGTCCCTTGATGCCCTTATGTGTTGAGCGAGAGTCTCAATATGTGTGACCGGCTGCACACATTCAACATCGGCATGGGACCATGAGCTCACAGCACTTTTCAGAAGTGGATTCTCATATCGGACGCTCCTGTGGCGGCCATTTAGGGTAGGGGGTACGGGGCGCATGTCACATGGGAGGCGAGCGCAGCATGCGGTGCTGCAGGTTCCTGCCCCTTGCAGTGCTGAGAGGGGGTCTTGCTATGTGTAACCGGCTGCACACATTCAACATTGGCATGGGACCATGAGCTCACAGCACTTTTCAGAAGTGGATTCGCATATCGGATGCTCCTATGGCGGCCATTTAGGGTAGGGGGTACGGGGCGCATGTCACATGGGAGGCGAGCGCAGCATGCGGTGCTGCAGGGTTCCTGCCGCTTGCAGTGCTGAGAGGGGGTCTTGCGATGTGTGACCGGCTGCACACATTCAACATTGGCATGGGACCATGAGCTCACAGCACTTTTCAGAAGTGGATTCGCATATCGGATGCTCCTATGGCGGCCATTTAGGGTAGGGGGTACGGGGCGCATGTCACATGGGAGGCGAGCGCAGCATGCGGTGCTACAGGGTTCCTGCCCCTTGCAGTGCTGAGAGGGGGTCTTGCTATGTGTAACCGGCTGCACACATTCAACATTGGCATGGGACCATGAGCTCACAGCACTTTTCAGAAGTGGATTCGCATATCGGATGCTCCTGTGGCGGCCATTTAGGGTAGGGGGTACGGGGCGCATGTCACATGGGAGGCGAGCGCAGCATGCGGTGCTGCAGGGTTCCTGCCGCTTGCAGTGCTGAGAGGGGGTCTTGCGATGTGTGACCGGCTGTACACATTCAACATTGGCATGGGACCATGAGCTCACAGCACTTTTCAGAAGTGGATTCGCATATCGGATGCTCCTGTGGCGGCCATTTAGGGGAGGGGGTACGGGGCGCATGTCGCATGGGAGGCGAGCGCAGCATGCGGTGCTGCAGGGTTCCTGCCCCTTGCAGTGCTGAGAGGGGGTCTTGCTATGTGTGACCGGCTGCACACATTCAACATTGGCATGGGACCATGAGCTCACAGCACTTTTCAGAAGTGGATTCGCATATCGGATGCTCCTGTGGCGGCCATTTAGGGTAGGGGGTACGGGGCGCATGTCACATGGGAGGCGAGCGCAGCATGCGGTGCTGCAGGGTTCCTGCCCCTTGCAGTGCTGAGAGGGGGTCTTGCTATGTGTGACCGGCTGCACACATTCAACATTGGCATGGGACCATGAGCTCACAGCACTTTTCAGAAGTGGATTCGCATATCGGATGCTCCTGTGGCGGCCATTTAGGGGAGGGGGTACGGGGCGCATGTCCCATGGGACGCGAGCGCAACATGCGGTGCTGCAGGTTCCTGCCCCTTGCAGTGCTGAGAGGGGGTCTTGCTATGTTTGACCGGCTGCACACATTCAACATTGGCATGGGACCATGAGCTCACAGCACTTTTCAGAAGTGGATTCGCATATCGGATGCTCCTGTGGCGGCCATTTAGGGGAGGGGGTACGGGGCGCATGTCGCATGGGAGGCGAGCGCAGCATGCAGTCTTGTAAGCGGTATGACTAATTTTTATCATCTATATAGTTGATTGGGTATATGGTTTTGGCTCATGAGCAGGAGAAGAAAGAAATTCACACTGCTGATGAAGTGGTGGTGGACCGTATGATCGTTGACAATGTTCGGGATGCTTTGAAAAGCACCTATGCACCTGGTGGAAACGCGAATACACTCCTATCACAGCGGCACAAGGAGTTTCTTGTCGCGGCTGCGGGTCCGAACCTTCGAGACCATTTGAAGGTTGCAGCAGCGGCGTATAGGCTCGGGGTGGACCCAAAGTTACTTGGTGATGCTTTGCGGGTGCGTGTGTCTTATGATATCGAGGAGAAGTGGACATTCACACTCGCTCGACGAAAAATCATGAAGATCGTCAAGCTTGATCTTCCCGGTCACGAGATCTTTCTGTTGAAGGCCCGTTGGTACCCAAAGGCGGCTGCGCTTGCGGACGATATCAGCAAGAACATTTATCTGCGCAAAGACATGCCATGGGACGTGTCTCAGCCATTCGTTCGCGCAAACAGCATTGAGAATCAAGTGGTAATTCAGGATGTTCCTTTCATGCCGGCTTGGCTTGCCCGGCACAAAGGAAATGTTGTCCCTTTGGCCATTCGACGACGAACTGATTGCTTGCAAGTTGTGTTGGATCGCAAGGCGGATTTCTTCCGTGAAATCGATGATAACAGTAGTAGCGAGGATGACCGTAGTAGTTCATCTGATTCAGATGATTGCGGATGATACACGATGTATTATATATGCAAATAAACCGTATGTGCGCGGACACCTGTATTCACACGCATGATTCCGCTAATCCATACGGGTAAACCCTTATCCACACGCGCGGATGTATGTGTCCACACGCGTGTTTCAACAAACTCCAATTTTGACGTCCATACGTATGGATTGGCGAATTCCGATCGTCCATACGTCTGTCCACACGTCGTCCGTACGCATGAGTTCGTTCGTTGACACGCCCCCGTGGTGCCCATATATGGCTGATGAAGGGGCAAGCAACGCTCGGGCACACCCAGGCCCGGGTGCAATGGCTGTCCACACGTGCGGACAAGCGCAAACGAGTGGCACGGCACGGGCCTCACACTGTCCATACGCCCGTCCACACGTCATTTGTACGCGTCGGTACGACCCAGGGACACGCCCCCATGGTGTCCATGTGGCTGATGAAGGGGAAGGAAATGCTTGGGTACACCCAGGCCTGGGTGCAATGGGTGTCCACACGTGCGGACACGCGCAAACGAGTGGCACGGCACGGGCCTCACACTGTCCATACGCCCGTCCACACGTCGTCCGTACGCGTCGGTACGACCCAGGGACACGCCCCCATGGTGTCCATGTGGCTGATGAAGGGGCAAGCAAATGCTCGGGTACACCCAGGCCCGGGTGCAATGGCTGTCCACACGTGCGGACAAGCGCAAACGAGTGGCACGGCACGGGCCTCACACTGTCCATACGCCCGTCCACACGTCGTCCGTACGCGTCGGTACGACCCAGGGACACGTCCCCATGGTGTCCATGTGGCTGATGAAGGGGAAGGAAATGCTCGGGTACACCCAGGCCTGGGTGCAATGGGTGTCCACACGTGCGGACAAGCGCAAAAGAGTGGCACGGCACGGGCCTCACACTGTCCATACGCCCGTCCACACGTCGTCCGTACGCATCAGTACGTCCAGGGACACGTCCACATGGTGTCCACATGGCTGAGGAGGGGGCAAGCAGTGCTCGGGTACACCCAGGCCCGGGTGCAATGGCTGTCCACACGTGCGGACAAGCGCAAAAGAGTGGCACGGCACGGGCCTCACACTGTCCATACGCCCGTCCACACGTCGTCCGTACGCGTGGGTACGGTCCAGGGACACGTCCCCATGGTGTCCATATGGCCGAGGAGGGTTAGAAGCGGCATTTCTCGCAGTCCGCACGTGTGGACAACATTTTCCAGTGGTTCATGCGTATGGACGGCACCTATCCATACGGTCGGAGCGTCCACACGCGTAATAAAATCAGGTAAACTAGCATACGTCGTCCACACGGATCCGCACGTACGGACGACGTATGGATTTATCGTATGGACACCGTATGAACATCACTTTTACAAATTAGACAATTTCACACGTGTGGATTTAGCAAAAAAAGCGTCCATAGGGTGTCCGTACGCTGTCCACGCGTCGGACGGACGGTTTTCCACGCGTGTAAAAAGGCCAATAATTCGTAGGGTCTTGTAATATATACTAATACATGTCGATCATCTATATACCTTGCTCTTAATGTTTTATCATTATGTTGCATAGAAGCGGGAAATTGATCCTTCCTTGCTAAAGGTGTAGTGAGCCTTGTACAAAATCATACCCTTGCACAGATACGCACACATGCGAGATATCATATCTGTGGATAAATAAAAACTGCTTAATGCTACCTTTGCCAAGACCGTGGTTAGTCATCGGATTCTATGGCCAGTCATTCGAAGCTACCGGAGACATCGACTGAGGTAGACGGAGTTGTGATCCTAAGTTATGCCTGGCAAACATAACTAAAATAAATTTCACATTAGTACGTGGCGAATCCACTCTCACTCATCGCGATAGATGTTCTGCGAGAACAGGTGTTCCGCTCGGTGAAAACAAACAGGCTAAGCTCCATAAACAGTCCGGCCGAGTGCTTTTATCATGCATCTCGGAAACCCGGATAATACGAAATAATGACTGATAGTACGGTACTACTGTACCGTGTCATCCTAGCTACTAGCGGAGTCACGGTTCCGATCAGAGACAGGTCAGGCTAGGGGCTATCAGAGCCCATAATAATAACCCTGAACCTAAAGTCCGGCACACCACCCGGAGCTGTGACCGTAGCCAATGGAGCTAGGCAAGCGGAGCAAACTAAACAGACAACAAACAGCACTTCACTGGAAACAGATATACTTCTAGCTGGGTGCCCGGGGACTTGTCCCGGCACAACCCACCACTGCGGCTAAGGCTAATCACACCTCCAGGATAAGAAATAAAACAATCTAGCCACTGTAAAGCTGGTCGGCAGAGCCGAGTTCAGCAGACGGATCCCAAGGCAGGAAAACATCCGAAGTAAGTTGAGATGAGAATTGATAAGTTCCGACACCACCAGACCCAAGCGGGCCAGGCGGATCCCAGAATGGAACGGTAGAATCACCAGACCGGTAAGTAGCCGCGGTCGATTGAGAAAAGAACTGCGGCACATCCCGCGGCGGCAATGACGAACCAGCAGGAACCACAGGCGGGTAAAGAGAATCCAGTAGTGCACCATGGAACTGTAGTGAACCGTAGCCGTAAGTGGCTCCGGGCTCAACCAGGCCCCTGACACCACCGCCGACCACGAGGGTCGGCATCGCCGTAGCACTGAATAGAAACGTAGCCACCATAAAAAGAGTGAGGGCAAATTCACCAATGCCAAATGGCCTGGAGCCTCTGGGGACTCCGAACCGCCGAAATGCTGCAGCCGCCGGCGGTGCACCCCCCTCAATTTCAGTCAGGCAGACACCAGGAGGGTAGTCGGAGCCCTCCCCATCATCATCGGAATCACACACCTCAACAGGCTAAGGCTCAACGTCAAGCCAGTCAGGGTGGATAGTGTTAAAAGTCTTGAAAGAATTGTGCCCGGAGGCACAGCGTGAGCCGATATGCCTATGCGTCTATATGTGTGTCATCGGGAGTAATCTGGGATTGGCACGATGACTGTGAAATTGGGCTTGAAATCACGATGAGAATGAATACCAGATGTCCGGGGTATGACACTATGACACTATGACACTATGACACTATGACACTATAGTAGTATGACAGTACTGTGGGGGGTGTCATCGTGGCACTCAGTCAGACCCTCGAAGAATGGTCAGATTCGCATCGGGGTTGAAAAGACAATGAAATCGAATATCAGATGTCGGGGCTATGACAGTATGACAGTATGACAGTACAGTATGACAGTATGACAGTACAGTAGTATGACAGTACTGTGGGGCAGTCATCGTGTCAGTCTGTCGATATAGCATCTGAATCGAGAATGACGAATCGGAATTAGAAATGAGATCGGATCGGGAATTGAACGTTGATGACCCCCGCCCAGTTGAAGAAGTACCTGGTGTACGCGGAGACGCAGAAGCTGCGCGGCAATGACGACCCGGGGATACAACCCGCCTGGCTCATGATGGCCGAGAAGTCCCCCGATGATACTACTTCTGCCTTTGCAGCCACGACTATCGACTCTGAGAACGCCGAACCCGCTGCGGATACTGAAGACGCAGAAGTGGGCCCTGAGTGGACCCTTAAGTTTCAGGACTTCTGGGGTGAGGAGTACATTGTAAAGAAGGAGATGACGACTGCTCTACCGAACATTGATGGACTCAGACATGACCCCCAAGATGAGGCCAACATCAACCTGGACCCTGAGCTGCGCAAGAAGGGGCCGCCCTGCCAGCGCATCTACAAGAAGTCTGCAGAGGAACTCCGCCAACTTCGAGAACGCGTCGAGACCCTGATGTCCAAGGGCTACATCCGACCCTCGTCCAGCCCTTATGCAGCTCCATGCCTGATGGTCCCCAAACCAGGGAACCCCAAGGAGCTGCGACTGGTGATCGACTACCGGCTTCTCAACCGCCAGACAGTTAAGGACAAGTACCCCCTCCCGGACATCCAGATGATGTTCGACGAGATGCAGGGTGCGAAGTTCTTCTCTTCATTCGACGCGGTGGATGGCTTCTGGCAAGTTCCGATGGCTCCAGGGGATGTCGAGAAGACCGCCTTCACCACCCAGATGGGGTCATATGAGTGGTTGGTCATGCCGCAGGGGCTGCAGAATTCGCCGTCTCAGTACCAGCGACGGATGCAGCGGGCTTTGGGCCATCTCCCATTTGTCCGGATCTTCATCGATGACGTGGTCGTCTTCAGCAACACCGCTGCAGAGCACTACGAACACGTCAAACAATTGCTCCTGACGTGCAGGGAGAAGGGCGTCTTCCTCAAGAGATCCAAGTGTCAACTGTTGAAGAAATCCTTGCGGTTCCTTGGTCACTGCATCTCCGCGGATGGCTGCAGACCCCAACACGACAAGGTGGCTGCAGTGAGGGACTGGCCCGAGCTGGAGACGGTTACCCACGTCAGGCAGTTCTTGGGCCTGGCGGGGTATTACCGCAGATTCATTCACTGTTTCTCCGAGATCGCCCAGCCCCTCACCCGGTTGACCAAGTCGGACGTACCCTGGGAGTGGGGCCCCATGCAGCAGTGGGCCTTCGAGGAGCTGAAGAAGGCCCTCACATCAGCGCCAGTGCTCGCCTTGCCCAACATTAAGGGTGCCGCAGACGGCACAGCACCTTTCGTGGTGCAGACGGATGCCAGCGGCATCGCCCTTGGGGGAGTACTGATGCAAGACAATGGAGATGGTCTTGGGCTGCGCGTGATAGCATACGAGAGCCGCCAGTTCTCAGCCGCCGAACAGAATTACCACACCGGCGAGCGTGAACTAGGTGCCCTGCATCATTGTACCACCGTCACCTGGCGGCATTACCTCATCTTCACCAACTTCCGCATCCAGGGTGATCCCCGCCCCCTTGAATGGCTGATGGAACCTGGCAGAGAGCTCAGCCGCAGACAGGCACGCTGGTACATGGATCTGGTGGAGGTGGGAGTCCCGCGAATGGAGTACATCAAGGGGGCACTGCTGCTGGTACCAGACGCCCTGTCCAGAAGACCCGACTTCAAAGACAAGGACGTTCGCGAAGGGTTGAAGGAAGCAGGAGTGATCGACCCCACCTCAGACCTGCCGAAAGACCCTCTGGCAACGCTGGAGTCTGAATGCTTCTCCAGCTCACCACCCGCGGCTCATCCCCACTGGGCCCAGACGGTTGACTGTTGGCTCTCAGCAGTGGAAACCCTCTCCGTGGCAGAACAGGCCATGGACATGGGGGAGACCATCGCTCTCGTTAATCCGAAGCTCTATAAGGGAATGAAGGAGGATCACCTCGACTTCGACATGCCTGACTGGCCTGATGGACATGGCTGATAGCGCGAAGCCGACAGAAGCTCCACACGAACCCCCTGACCGAGCTCCACCTCAGATAAGGATAACGAGGAGTATGTCACGCGCTGGGAAAGCCTCTACGACCCCAGCGCCCCCACAGTTGGTGTCACCGAAGACGCGAACGCCTACATCACGAGCTGACGCATCGGCGGCGCCCACTGAGAAGGTGCCAGCGAGCTCACCACCCCCGCAGAAGGCGCCCCAGCAGTCAGCTCCATCCCCGGTCCTTTACCCACAGAAACGACAGGCTTCCCTCCCAGAGGACTCGCAGAATTGGCGTGTCCGAGCAGAGTACTCCTCGAAGTACGCCGAGAAGTTTGGACCCTTCGATGTGGACGCCTGTTGTGACTTTGGCGGCCGCAACAGACAGGCGGATAGATTCTGGACAGACTGCCTTTCAGAGAAATGGAGGGGCCTTCGGATTTGGTGTAACCCTCCATATAACTCCAAACACATTACTGTGGAGGCGATTCTGAACAAGTATATCGCAGAATGGAAGGCGGACCCAGAAAACACCTCAGCAGTCTTCGTCCTGCCAGATCATCAGTCCAAGCTTCCCGCGTGGCGCAAACTTTTCAGGAAGGCCAATATGCAGATCGTGGAGGTCGTCCCTACTCACGATGATAAGGGCGAGCCTAATCAGTTCTTCGAGAACCCAGATGGGAAGGCCTTCGACCTTCGCTGGCCTGTTCTGATAGTGCACGCCCCTCCCGCCAAACCACAGCCGGCACGCGTGAGACACCCGCGAACGGCTCCCGCTGTGATAAGGACGGGTGAGGCAGCAGCCTTCAGGGACACAATCTCCCAGCAGTCGGACTGGAAGTTCCTGCGTGCGTTGAAAGCGGAGTACACCCGAGAGGGATCACTCCGTTCGCTGCGAGAGAAGGTGAAGGCGGCGCCACACCAATGCCTACAGGACTTCAGGCTGGTGGGTGAGGTAGTTTGGAGAACCGCAGCAGGGAGATATCAGTTGGTGCTGGGGGAGGATTCTCCACTTCGGGAGGTAGTGATTCGCCATGCTCACGAGTCATTGTCCTCAGGTCACACTGGGCGAGACAAGACTCTGGAAAGAGTGCTGCGACGCTTTTATTGGCGTGGTGCTGCAGAGGATGTGGGCACCTGGGTTGCATCCTGCACGGTGTGCCAATCAGTGAGACCGCGGGGAACTTACCCGGATGGGCTGCTAAACCCTCACAGCATCCCGAACAGACCATGGCAAGATGTCGCGGTGGACTTCGTCACCGGCCTGCCGGTATCAGAGAGAGGAAATGACGCTTTCGTGGCCTTCACGTGCAAGCTGACGAAGATGGTCCACGTTATACCGATGAACTTCGGCGACAGCTCTGCAGCTGTGGTGGCCAGAATCTACTTTGACTCGGTGTGGCGCTTGCATGGCGCACCTATGAAAATTGTCTCTGACCGTGACCCGCGGTTTCAAGATGCCTTCTGGCAGGAGCTCATGAGACTGATGGGTGTGAAAGTGGCTCGCACCACGCCGTACAACCCTCGGTCTGACGGCCAAGCGGCACACAGCAACAGAGTTATTGAAGACATGCTCAGGTCCTTCGTAGACGCCAATGTGGAAGACTGGGACCTGTTCACCACTAACGTGGAGTTCGCGATCAATGACTCCAGAAGTGAATCTACTGGCTTCACGCCGTTTGAGCTGGTGTTTGGATTCTCGCCGCTGTCAACAGACTATTGGGGATAGGTGAACCAGTATGCATGTTTTTAGACGGTGTTTTTCTGTTACTATTCTCGGTTTATAGACGACGGGTGACCTGCCACGTCATCATAACGCGCACTATAATGCAGACACGTGGCAGCCACGTAGGTTGCGGTATGCGTTTATGCGGTACGGTATGCCTTCATTATGCGGTTTGCCATTGTGGTTCGAGTGATCATCGAGCAATCAACGGAGAGAGATATCTTTTTTGGATTGGGTGTGTTCATAAACACAAGCCCCGCGTCAAAAAACGCGGCTATACAACTATCATCACACGGGTATTGTTGCATGAACGGTGTATATTCGTTTAATTACAAGTAGAATGTTTGCTAGTGTTAGTAGTGTTACAATATATATATGTCGCAAAAGCCATAAGTCAGCTGGTCGTACAACATATCATAGCGTTACTATTACATTGCAAAGTACGTAAGTTGCTACCAGGCAAGCGATCTCGAATTAGTTCATTCCACGCCTTTCAGACGCCGGAAAGTAATGGTCTACTAATCTATCAGCTCCCAGTATACTCCGTCTTCGTCGTCCATTGCTTCCTCGCACATGAATATTTCGTAAGAACAACGCATACACGCGAAATGTTCGGTATGCTCATTTATCGCAACAAGATGCGAACCAGCATTAAACCATATGCGAACGTTTGCAGGAAGGTCACAATAATCGCATTTCATGACGAGTTTGCCTGAGCGTGGTCAGTTGTTAGTTGCTAGTGTCAAGCTGGGGTGGCACGATGGTGAGCGTAAGCAGCAAATGAAGGCTAAGTAAGAGGTATTGAGCTTTTATACCTGCTCAACTAAGGCAATCGCAACTGATACAGTACTCGTCGAAAGGTGTCGTTTCGTCATTCTGGTACCAACAGACCAATAGGCGTACAACGTCGACTGGAATAACCATTAATCGCGGAGTCATCCACGCTTCACCCCGTGCATATTCAGCGCGATCGGGATAGCGTTCCGGCTCTACCAATTAAAAAAACAGATAAAACCGAGTTCGTCGGGTAAAGCGCCACATAGCCCATATCAGATCATGCCTGTGAGGCATCGGCGGGCGGCGGAAAGGGCGGTTTGCCATCGTTCTCAAAGTCCACTGGTGCAAATTGCATTCGGGGCATGGTCGGTGCTCCATCTCATGGCGATTAATGGCATCTACATCGATACTGGCACGATTCCGATGCACACCAAACCTTAACACTGAAGGCATCACGAGTTTGTAGAGGCGCGTCGCTCACTCTCTGGTAGGAGGTGGCAGGGGTGGCACGATGGTGAGCGTAAGCAGCAAATGAAGGCTAAGTAAGATGAATTGAGCTTTTATACCTTAGTCGGAGTCGGAGTCGGACAGCAACTGTGGGACTTCGGTATCCTGCCAGAACTCGCAATCCGCGCCAATCTTGGGCCAACATTTGTCCGCGCCAATCTTATCTTGGCCAATCTTATCTTGGCCAATCTTGTGATTGTTGGTTTCATCCTATTGGTTTGCGGCATTTACCTTGAGAGGCCCAAGCCCTCCTTGGCAATATTTAAATCGCTTGAGGCCTTTAGGAGGATCATTTTCCATTTCTTCCTGGAAGACACACCGCTTCATCTTTGCATTATCAAGAATGGCGGATACTCATTACGTCCTGTTTGGGATTGTTCTTCCTTACATTCGGAAAATGCGTCAATTGCGTGAGGAATACTTTGTGCAGGCATGGGTCGAAGAACGTTTTTGTGGGCGTTGGAAGAACAAGTTTTGACGTTTTCGGGCATGTTTGGTGATGTTTGGATGCCTGTAACTTTGGCTCACTATTTCTATGAATTACGTGATCTGCTCGAAGTCGATTGGGGGGATGTTCGTGATTGGGGAAATTTCTTGCAGATATTCCCTACCTCCAACTTTGAAGCCCCATATTACGACGATGAAGGGTTCCATTGGCAAGGACCTGGCATGTCAAACAACTTCAGATTCCGGCTAGACTACATCGATTTCGACGACTTCAAAAAACGATGGCTTCGTGAATATCATTGGGCCTGGTACAACGGCTTTTACAACGAGCATGCAGATCCTCAATGGATCTACCCGTCGCGGTACGAGTTGTCTATGAGGCCTGCCTGCAGTCGATGCCGACGCGTTGATATGGATCTTACCCGTATTGGCGACGGGTACATCTGCACTGACCTTGTCGACTGTCGGCGGATGACTCGTCTTGATTTGAATTGATGGTCGAATCTCAATCGGTGGCTTTAGCCACCACCCATCTATTCTAGAAAACAATTCTTCTCGATGCGGGCAACAAAAATATCATAAGTCACGTGTATGGTACAAGCAATGGTATAAGAACCCCGATCTTCACATTTTTTATAATCATTGTATGTTACATTATTACATTATTACATTATTACATTATTACATTAGAACTGTGCTTTGAGAACCGCAATCATGGCAACAAGCCCAGGTGTATAAGCGAGCATAAAATATATTGTCATCTCCATCATAGGTAACTTGATTGCGAAATCAGCCGTTGCACCAGGCCATGATCGCTTGCAACGACACGGAAACTTAGGTCCCATATTATATAGATTTCGCACTTGTCGGGCACATCCGTGTAGACGGTCAGCGATTGTAATTCTTCACGTCTAGTCGAAGGTGTTGTCAGTAAGACCTCGATTGTGCTTCGTAATGCTAGCTACACTTCTATAGGTGACCTCTGTGCCGCATCTGAAAAGGAGAAAGTGGCCGTGGGCTGTCATCAGACGGGTGGCTCTCAGAATGGTAGGAGGTGGCCGGGGTGGCACGATGGTGAGCGAAAGCAAGAAATGAAGGCTGTGTAAGAGGTATTGAGCTTTATGTATACCTTAGTCGGAGTCGGAGGACAGCAACTCTGGGATTTCGGTATCATCGGTATCCTGCCAGAACTCGCAACTCGCGCGGTCGACACATATGTATCGATGTGGGTAAGTCACTCGCATAACAAGTGAATCTGACCTTCCGCAATCAGCGCAACAGGGCCGGTCGTATTCACGATCATAGACGAATTCGTTACCATCAGCGTCATAGTCAAGGAGGTTGCGAAACCAACCGTTGCACCAGGCCCAATGGTGATCATATAACCACCGTCGGTGGAGTTCGTTAAAACTGCGATACAAATTCATACCGGAAATCCAGCTAGTCCGATTAAAGTAGGACGCCTCATTGACTCTCAAGCCGCCGACGTCGTCGTTCACAATTCTCCGAGGATGAAAAAAAAACCGCGCAAGTGTCACAGGAAACACAATGATTTCTGAGGTAAATGTGCCAGGGATATCGGGGCATGTAATGCGTACTCGTGTTTCAAGGGCCCACAGAAATCGTTCTTCTACCCATGCGTGCAAAAAGCATTCCTCGCGGGAACGGCGTCTTTCCCGGATGGCGGGAAGCACAAAACGGAAAAGGACAATGTAGTAGTCTGGCATCTGGGTGTGTCGCTCACTGGTAGGAGGTGGGGTCTATCGTGAGCGAAAGCGAGAAATGAATGCTGATGAAGATATAGGCAGGCTTTATAATGCGTGACATTTTACAAACCAACGTAAGACATGTTACATAAAAAGTACAAATCTCACCCTACTATTGTCAAAAGGTCATCTCACAATGACACAACCTCGTTGCATATCGAAGTCTATGTGTTATTCTTATTGTTATTATTCTACGTGTGCCTCTTCAAAGTAGCCAATGCACCGCGATGTGTGTGCGAGGAGCTTGGTGTCATCATCTGCGGGCACACAGAATTCACAGGTGGATAAGAATTTGTGGCCAGGATGATAGCAAGGCAATCCTGCTCAAGAAAGACATATACCTGGCCATCATTCGAGATCGAGATAATCGAGCATATGCTTAGGATATGGCGGCCAAAGCGTGCTTAACATATGGCGGCCAAAGCGTGTCAGACGAAACCAAGGACGGATTGGTTCTAACTCCAAGGCTCGACGCCACACGGGGTCGTGCCTCTCATCAAAATGTTTATGCCACATAGGCCTGTTATACTTCCTCATACACTCTGGGCATTCGCCGTTTTTGATTCTAGCAATTGCATCGCTATGTGCTTGCCTTCTCCTATCGTGCCTCGCACGGATGAAAGGCAGAACAATATCAAACAATACACGTTTCGGATCAACCGTCAGTTTCATTCGCTGTGCGTCCATGTTCTTGAAATGTTGGTAGGAGGTGGGTGGATGGTGAGCGTAAGCAAAAAATGAATAGGGATGCATAACACGCCGAAACACATACCTGGCCATCCATCTTTACTGGCTTCTATGGTGTCATCATCTGCGGGCACACAGAATTCACAGGTGGATAAGAATTTGTGGCTAGGATGATAGCAAGGCAATCCTGCTCAAGAAACAAAGAAACAAAGAAACAAAGAAACATATACCTGGTCATCAATCGAGATTGTCGGGGTGAAAATTCGGGTGACTCTGCAGTTTTAACAGATGGCGGCCAAGGCGTGTCAGACGAAAACGGGGACGGATTGGTTCTAACTCCAAGGCTCGACGCCACACGGGGTCGTGACTACATGGGAAGCGTGTAGAGGGGGAGTATCCTTATTAAATACAACTGTATTCCTTAAGTACCTTCTGTATTTTGCCAGGGTTTCCCAGTATTTCGGAACGCTTCCCATGTAGTGAGCACCTACGGTTATCTATGGCAAATCTTCATAAGTCGACACCGTGACCGCCTACTTACCGCCCACGCCCGTCTTGCATCGCTCGCTTCCCCAAGCTCGCTAACATATATCATTGTGTGATCGTGTGTTGTCATAAACTGAGAATCAATGTTATAGTAAATGTAAGTTTCACTTTGTGACAACAATTGTTGTATGTGTTCCAAAGTGAGAATATATTACTTTTAGTATTAATCCCCGGTTTGGAACACGGGATTCCTTGCCAATATCATATATTATATCATATATTACTGTTTTGGATACATTCCCCGTGATTTATAAGTCTATACGGGAAATGTTGCTCATATCATATATTATATCATATATTATATCATATATTACTGTTTTGGATACATTCCCCGTGATCGGAGATTGTGTCATTTATAAGTCTATACGGGATTTGTTGCCAATATCATATATTATATAACATATTACCGCATTCATTTATAAGTCTATACGGCAATTGTTGCCAATATTGAATTATATTACATATATTATAGCAACAATCTTAGATTGTTGCCGTTGTTTGGGATACATTTACCGTTTTTCTCTTCCGATATCTTATATTTTTATTATACTTTCATTTTTATAACATTATCAGCTGTTGTATCACGATATAGCACACCCGGAGGTAAAGACGGTGCATCGGTTTCTGTAGGGAATACTTGTAGACCACCGACATTATCATCTACTCTAATAAGACTTTTGTTTTGAGTTGTTGTAAAAGTATCTTGCAGCAAAATTAGATAACTTAAACCTGGCAAACCGTTCGCATCTGTATTGAAAAAATATTTTGCACCAATGCCACCGTTCAAGGAGGCTGAATATACAATAATATTATTAGTTGTTTTATTATTATTATTACTTGTTACTTCTTGTAATGTCGGTGTCGTTTGAGCTGTATTTAAATCAATCGCTTTGATAACATTGTTGTCCCATACCAATATTTCTTGATTTGCAACAGATGGTATTGTTGTCGGTTTGGTCATTACTTCCAATGCCGTTTCAGCTTGAATAGTAGTTGCTGCTATGTTACGAGCTCCATTAATATCACCCGACATGTTAATTCTGAAAAACCTATTTGTAGCTGCATCAGGTTTCCTTTGAAAATTTATAAAATATATAGTTTCAGCATCTGGTATGTTTACACCAGCGGTATTTAAACTAATAAAAGCATTACCTGATGTTTTATTTCCAAATAAATCAATATTTGTGGTATTATTTGGTGCGGTGTTGTTTATCTCACCATTTACCCGTAAATTATTTTGAACTATTACATTTCCATTTGTTCTTTCAATGTCATTTGTCGTACCTGCAACATCGGTCCATTTTGAACTGCCACCCGATGGTGAATTGCCATTAATCGTATCACATGTTAAATTCTTACAAACTAAACTTTGTCCAAAACTTGACATATATCATATGTACTTATTTAAATTTCACGCGGTATCGCTTATATTGTTTTATATGATTAATGCCCAATAATCCATGTGCATTATCATAGACATTTACTATTCCCCAAGCAAGTTCTTCAGTTGTATCTAAGATCAATGGGACATCCTGAAATCTTGTAGTATTTACTTGACCGCCGACTCCAATAACCAAACCTGGTTCGTTGTTAAAATCGGACGTGCCATCTGGATGAATTATTCCTATATGTCTTGCATCGGCGGTAGACATTTGTGTAATCATGGCACCCGTATCATATACCAAAGAAACATGCTCATCGACATTTGCCAAGGATACTGACACCCATTTATCTCGGCGTTCTGTTTTTGCTTTTGTTTTTGGTAAGTTCTGTTTACTATATCTTCTTACGTTTCCTTGGGCGTTAGCAATATTTCTTACCTTACATCGAGTGTTTGCGAGTCTTCCATTTATAATTCCTTTAATTCTCATACCGACCCCATCTTGAACGACGGTTTCACAACTTGGTAAATTAGGATCATTTCGCTTTACAGGCATTTATAATAATCAGGTAAAATAATTGAATCCCGGGTTAACCCAAATCAATACACCACCAGCAGCAGTAGCCACTTTTGATTCCATAGCTGTGCCGATATATGAATCGCCCGCTGTGATTTGAGCACTATTGATTTCCCCATCTACTATGCATTTCACACGTTGACCCTTCACGTACGTATTATCTGTAGCAGCGGCATTCCTACATGTCGTGAAACCACGTCCAATCAACACGAAACAACTCTGAGTTGCAGCACTGTCTTGAATACAGACTCCGATGGGTGTGCAGTTTTGGTTACTTTGAGTGTATGAGTTATTGAACGGTTGAACTCCATTCACGTTGTTTATTCCATCATCATCAAACATGACAATCGTTGAAGCCGTAATCGTATTGGCGGTGTTATTGACAAATGTAAACACATCCCCGGTAAACCGAAGCGGACTGGTTGGAAGAGTGGTATTAGCGTACGTCTTCGTAATCAGTGTCAACGGTACGCCTGATAGTGTGAGTGAGTTGGTTGAACTTGGATAAGCGTAATTTAATGAATTGGATAAAATAACAGACGCAGAATTTAATTCATCCAATTCCGCAGTCGAACCGGTATTGCCCACAGCTAGAACCTGAGAAAGACTGCCGATGCTTCCATTATTAATAGCACCGGTTCGCACTTCGTTTGAGCTAGAATCGTAATACAATTGTAGACTTTCAGAACTGACATCTGGACTAGCCCTGATAGGTCTGATATAGCAACTACTTGCCACACCGGCAGTTAATTCAATTCCGCTTGCGTTCAAAACAATTGTGTTATCGGTGTTTACGGCACTCTGAGCAGAGTTTTGTCCAGCCAAAGCTCCGATATTGATTGCGTTCTCGCCACACGAACTCTCGCCACTGAACTTTCCAATACACACCGCTTGATCATTGCAGTTGTTTTGAGCACTGTCGTCTCCGATCGCCACCACGAAGCTGCCGCAATTGTTGTTAGCACTTCCACTTCCAATAGCAATGGTATCATTGGAATTTGTATTATTAATGGACAATGCATTGCGGCCGATTGCGATAGAACGGTCTCCAATGTGATCGGCATTGGTAAACCCTTGAGTCTGTTCTCCGATTGATACTTTACCTAAACCGCCAGAGCCACTTTCAATTCTAAGATTATTTCCACTCAGTTTTTCTTGATTGACTACCATGGTACCCGTTCCGGTGTATGAAACATCGGCGACAGTGGTCGTGCTTCCTTGAGTAGTCACAGATTGCAAATCTTGGTTCGCACCTGTGGGTAAGTTAGTTAATAATGAGCCATCTCCAATAAACTTACCTGCAGTTAATGTTAGATCGCCGGTATCAAGAACTAATGGACCATTAGATACCAGCAGTCCACTGCCTAACGGTTCAATATTGATGGTTGTTTGCATGCATGTAATTTGATTGATTCCTGTTTCTCCGATCGAGACTCGTGTTTGTTCCACAGGGTCCAAACTTTTAATCTCGAAAGAAGCATCGAGGTCATCAAGGCCTGCTGAAAATCGTGATTTGGAAACCGGGTTGTTCAACACGAAGTCGTTGAATTTTATTGATGTGTGTACTTTTAGCGACCCATCTGTCAACAAGGACATTTGTTCTCGTTCATTCAATGGGTCTTGAGTATCTATGAATTTGATATCGTTCTGGTAGCGTATGTCCGAACCAATATGCATCGTCTCTAACGGCGAGTCTACGCTGCCTATAGTTTGGCACACAACTGTATCGCACGTTAGTGTATCGGTTGTCCCTGGGGCTGCTACATAGTCTTTGCCGTTAATTTTTTCAACTATTATATTTGAACCGAAAGCTGACATTATATATTATACTTTTTATATTTTATCCTGTATTCCGATAAGATGTTGAAATCACATACCAATTTCCTGCCTGTATACTTGTTTTTTCGCCTGATGCAATTAGAGTGACGCTCGTTATACTGTCTCCATTGGTTGCACCATTTTCCAAAGTAATATCGCCGTTAGTTGTGTCTGCATATCCATTTATTCTGTCACCCGCAAACTTCTGAACAGTCACTGCTCCACCGGAATTAGCCGTTCCATTATAAATCGTAAACATTTTGCCCTTGATAGCAGGTACACATTCCGGCAATCGCACATTTGTGGCATTAGCACCTAAGATAATCTGATTTTGTGCATCATCTTTAGTTAGCTGTATTAATGTTCCATCCCTGAGTACTGTTCGGAATGTGGTATTTGCATATGTTAATGTGTTAGCATTCAATTCATTTCCAAATGAAGACATTATGTATACAATAGGTTATGAAAAAAACAAAGGAACAGGTTGTAACAAACGAGAATTCAATGGATGCTCGATGGGAAAATGAAATAATTCCATTTCTTTGGAAACCTTTTGATTATGTCCTAAGGTATAACTTTTATATCCTGCTAAGGGATTCACGTTGCTAATTCTGAAGGGTGGATATGTAATATCGTTGATCGTTTTACACGGAAGCTGTTGCATCATTACAGGTCTGTAGCCTGACATTTGAAACATCGTCGCGGTATGAATCTGTTTGTCCACGTTGGGTCCTACATCTTTTATCATGTTGTAACTGCTTAATCCTGGCTGTTGAGCCATGTTTGTATACTATTAACCGCTTTTTAAAATACAGTTTCGATCACACGGTTTTGACCGATACGAAGAACTGCGGTCGTTTCGCAAATAATCATGGTTTCGTTTGTTGTAAGTACCGTTTGTAGCGGGTCTACTGGTGACGCAATTGATGTTTGATAGTACATTGAACTGTTTAAACCCCGAGAATCCAAACCAGTCAAATTTCTTACACCCATTTCTGAGGGAAGATTCAAACGTACCATAGGAATGAATTGACTATTGAGCCAATCTTCATAACTGTTAATCTTACAACCCGATAGCGTACCGTAGTTGTCCGCTTTAGAGATAGTCAGCAGATTGAATGCTGCAAGAGGGTCGACTCGATAGTTAGGCACAAACAAGTTGTTGATATTGAACTGTAGAGCACCCAATCCACCTGCTAAGAATTGAAAGTATGATGGTAGGTAGGCGGTTCCACATGTATTTTCCAATTTGATAAGTCCTTTGTTTTTTTCTCTATAATCACTAGGCCTTTGCACAGCATATATGTTATTAATGCATTGTGAACTCAAAGAGAACCTTGTCGATTTGGCCATACCACCAGCTCCTTCGAAAAATGTAAAATAATTGAGGTAAGGAATTTCCAAGAATCCATCACGCAATTTTGATTCCACGGCGGCATCGTAGACACCTGAACTGAAAGTGATTGTTTCTACGGTAAAGTAAAGTTTGTCCAATTTAAAATTGCCTTTCGATACTAATTCTTCTTGGGCTTTTGTGTCAATTGCTGCACCAGGCGTTAATGATTTTTGCCAACAACCTAAGACCTCGGGACCTGCAAGGTATAGCCTTATTTGGATCGGTGCGAGAAGGCTCGTATCAATATAAGACGGTTCAGCTTCCCCTAAAAAGGATAGCCATTGATTCAAAATGTATGGACGCGGGGTACTGTAGAAGTTTTCAGTTGTATTTATTTCTTGGTTTTTCAAAACCCTTTGATAAGTCATTTCTTTGCTAAGAGTGGTTTTGATAGTATCAAGTACGCAACTGACCGTGTTGTAACTTTGAAAACCAGTCGTCACCTGCTGGCCTCCTGCGAAAATTTCCATCCTTTGAATTAATTTCTCGATGCCATTGGGGAGCGTCGTGATAAGTTCATCAGCAACATTAAGGTCGTTTGTAAAAGCTAAAGGCGTTGTACAGGAACCTAAACAATGCATTGAGAGGCTCTTCATGTTTACAATTGAATTCACAGGTAGATTCAAAGTTATGGTTGAATATCGTGACGCTTCCGTCAAGTTTGTTGTTTCCAATCTGAAGTAATTAGTTGAATATGAATTCATTTTCGATAAGCCGTAGGCCAGAGACATCGGGAGGCTCATTTTTGTATATATATTATAAAGATATATTATAAAATATCTGAGAGACCAGCAGGTGACAATTCTTCAACTTTAATACTTAAAGAATAATTGATAGAACCGTCTGACGCTTGAGTCGGAGATGCCAATGTGATTAATCTTGCTTTGGAATCTGTAAGTGTGATTCTAAATGAAGTAAATTGAGACCCAGACACTTCAATAACAAAGTTGTCGTTTGGGTCTATATATCGTATGAAGTCTGTCGTTGTGTCACTAGGCAATAGTATTTTCGCCCAGATATCAGAACTTATCATTTCGTTGGTGTTTGTAAAAGTAGAAAGATTGGTTGATTCAATATTGTGTGTTGGTAACGATGTTATCCTAAGGTACAATGCATCGTTGGTTTGAATGTTACATGGATATATTGACGTGCATGTTGTGTTAGCTACTAAATATTTAATTTCAAACAAGTCTATAAGTTGAGATATCTCAGCCAAACCGGCTGTAGTTCTGTTGACTCTTCCACCCAAAACCTGATCTGAGTCGTTGTATTTTCCAGCAGTGGAAACTGAATTTAAGGCATTTTGTAGGTTACTTCCAGGTAAAGCTTGAAAATCACCGCTGACGCTAAACGATACAAGTTTGATATTGGGCTGGGCTGGTGCTAATACTATACGAAATTTGTTCTGGTAATCAATAACCTCATTCTGATCTTTATTGTAAGTGATAGTAACTGTTTGTAAGGTCGTGCCACCGATGGCAGTTTTTATTGCGGTGGCCAATTCAGATGTGAATTGATCCAACTCCGTATAATTTGCATAAGGTATTTTCACTTCCGTTAAAGTATTATTTACCGTATCACCCACATAGAAGATGCCATTGGTCTCGTTGATACTATACCATGTCTTTGCACAAGAGAAAGTATTCAACGTTAATCTCAGTTTGGTTTGTGCTCGATAATTTATCAGCTGGGTGGGTATGTTCATTTGTAGAACTCGTGCATCTCCATTGCTATTGTCTTCGGACGACAAGAAGAGTGTTCTTGTACTAATTACGCTCATCTATATTAATATAACAATTATCTTTTATAGAGTCCGATGTGTCCCTTTCTAACGCTATCGGGTCTTCAATATTTCCATTGTGAAGATCATCGTAGAATTCTGGACGTTTGATATAATCATCTACAAGCAATTCTACATGAGCATTTTTAATATCGGGATATTGAAGTTTGGCTAAGCGTATCATTTCTTTGCGATCCATTTATAATAACACACATATAAAAAACGGTAAATGTTTCCAATTATGGAATATATATAACATATTACTGATTTGGCAACATTTAACGTCTTTCCGATTGTCGTTCAAAACTCGTCATTCTATCGGAATCTCTACCACTAATGGCATCGGCTAGGAATCTAGCTTCCGGCGGAGCCGTGTCGTAAGTCAATTTATAATCTGGGTCTATATTGACTCCAAAAATGCCATAGGGATTCAAATCTTCACTTATAGCGTTTGAAAATGTTGATGGTTCTGTGTTTCGTCTTGCCATACGAAGACCATGGTCAGCTGCAAAAGCACCTTGCACGACATCTAAACCAGTGCTCAATACATTCCCTATAGATTTCATAAGATTTAGTTTATTCACTTTATTGTTAGTTGGATATTGAAAGAACTGCGACAAGCTATGTTGATCAGGCACATACGATGATAACGTTGATTGTCTTTTCTCAGGAAAGTAATGAAATATATTTCTTTGTGAGTTTGCAGGTTTGTAAAGAGCACCGGCCGTTGTAGAATCTGTGACGGTTCTATGAATGTCATGGCGTCCACCACCAACTTGATGTGATAACGGCGATAAGAAAGGATTAAATGTAGTACTCTTTAATTTAAACTTATCGGCCACATGCACGGCCTTGGCACCTCCTAGAGAATATCCCATTGGTTCAATGTTGTGATTTGGATATTTCTGTCTTACTTTATCAAACACATCTTCAGCACGCAAGAATGACGGTCTATTTGATTCTTGGCCACGCAGTACTGACTTGATGTCAGTGACATCCTCATTTCTATACATAGGATTGCTGGATGCCCCATGGTAAGCAACATGCACTCTGTTGGCATCAGGATTGACAAGAACGGCAGCATCATAATTTGATAGCTCCCGATCTAATGCAAAGTTATTGTTTGGAATCTCGTTGTTGACAAATCGTTGTGCATTGGATATAGTTTGGTCCTCAAACGAATTTGGATAGTACAAATCAGGTTGATATTCTCGTGACCCTAAATATCCAGATGTTTGAACATGTAAAGCTTTTTCTCGGAGTTCTGGTGTGAACTGTTGTTCAATTTCAGAAGGTTGTAAGTTGACGCTTTCACGAAATAGTGCAGTCATCGTGGGTAATGATGATGATTGTACAAAGTAATCTTTGGATGTCTCGGAAAGTATGGGTTTATCTTCATTTTTGCTTGTGAAAAAGTTACCAATTGTTTTGAAAGATGCATCCATTGGTCTACAATAAACGTTCGATTGATAGCTTTGATTACAAGGAACTTGCATTACTATTAAGGAGTTTTTGATTTTGGTGCTGGTGGTACATATGGTGCTAAATCGTCTCCGGCGATAAAACTTCTAACTTTTTGGAAAGGACTCATTGGACCCGCCGCCATACTTCTTGTTGTTACTCTCGTAGATGCAAACGTTCCAAACCTGCTTGGAGAAGCCATAATATCGCCTTGTAATAATGCTTTTGCTTCCTTTCGCAGATTTGCACCCGGTCCAGAATCGAGTGACGATCCAGCTTCCGGAGTGTTTGGTGGTATTTCTTTGTTGATTTCCTGAATTTCTTGATCAATCGGTGTGTCTCTTAATTGTCGACTACTCTCAATACGTTCTAAAGCCTGTTGATTTATGTCTTCTTGTGTGCTTGTCATCATAGGAGTAGGCCTGGTTGTATCAATACCACTGCTATAATCCTGAATGTCTCTTACTAATGGTTCCGTGTTTATGATTGAATTTCTCAAACTATTGTAGAATACCGCACTGTTTTGACTCGGCATCGTTATCACGTAGTTGTTTTTAGCGAGTTTACCATATCCTCGGAACAGATTGTCGGAACTTGAGCCGTTGGCAATTCCTATCATTTTCATACAATTGCGTCTTCCGACCTCATCGGTCAATATCGTTCTCATTATATATTAAAGGTTTCTTTTTTTCAACAATTTAATTTCAGGGTCAGGTATATCAACGAACTCATTCTCTTCCGATTTGTCATAGAATATCAACTGATACTTACGTTTACTTTTCCTTGATCGATTGAGCTTAAGATATCCTTTCAAAGTCTTTTGATAGTTTGGCGATTTCTTATCGCTGATGAACACATTAACTTCATAATCATCATAGTTTCTAGATGTCTTGGAAGCAGTATTACCTTCTATACCCTCTTTCTTCAACGCACGCTGAACCTTTGTCGATTGCTTGCTTTCACTATCAGTCTTGGTCCCACGAGTTTCTTTGGATGGTTTGGAAACAGGTCCTTGAACCTCTTTCAGTTCTCTTGGTTTGTATTGTCGGCTTAAGGTATCACCGTCACCGTCCTCTATCACGAAAGACAAACCCTTTCTACTTCGCACTTTATACACCTGCGAAGACCATGTTTGACTCTCTTTATCAAATGTCTTCTTAGTCACACGCAATCGAACTCGATCACCGGGCTTGATATCTAATTTTTGTAATAGTTTGGCAGTTTGATTGCGTTTCAACAAGACACTTCTGATAACACGATTCTTATTCATGTCATCGGGTGGAGTGTCGTTGATATTACCTTGGTTTGTTGTTCCATTGTAGTTATCCACGATATCATCTATATAGTTCACCCAATTGCTCTTGCCAGTGGATGCAAAAACCTTTTGCAATTTGCTTTTTAATGTCCTATTGAATCTTTCAATCTTTCCTTGACGAGAGTGGTCCTCAGCTTGAGACGTGTAATGTTTGATACCCTTTTGTTTCAATAGTTCTTGAACTGGTTTGTTTGTAAATTCAGATCCTAAATCGGTTGTAAGGGTTTTCATTTTGGTTTCGGTTATCAATCGTTTCATAGCGGGAACTATGCCTTCAACGTCCTCCGATCTTTTATTGTTTTTATCCCTCACCGTTTTACTTTTTAATGGAATGGCATAAGCTTTGTTTGTGTTAATGTTAATCGCAGTGAGAATCACGGCGTTCCCTTTGTTCACCGACTTTTCTTTTGGCAGAAACGCGAGATCGGCTTGGATGCTGTTTTTCCCAACAGGTGCGTAGATTGGAAAATAATCCTTACGAGATACCCTTTTAGGTTGTGCCAAAACTTGTGATGTCTCAGTCTTGGAAATAGCAGATTTGACCTGAGACTCTGTGACTTTATAACCTTGTGCCTTAAGCTTTTTGGTGAATGCATTGGCACCGCTCATTCCGATCTTCGGGTCCAGATATAATTCTTGGAGTCTACTCTCAGATATTGGTTTACTTGTCATACTATATAATATAGTCTTACATATAGTATACACGATGAATGTTTCCAAAACAGTAATATGTTATATAATATATGAAATTGGCAACAAATCCCGTATAGACTTATAAATCACGCAATGGTAAAATCTCCCATGTCTTCCAATCAATGTTTCCTTTGTCATAACTGAAATTAAATGTCTTGGATTCCGATCTGACTTCTAATCCTAATGGTAACAATCTGTGATTGTTGCTTTTTGATTGATGTCTGATAACAAGGTTACTCATTTTGACTGGGTCGTTCCTTTGATTTAGAATCATATTTTTCATAACATCATGATTGATATGTTCTAAGTTTTCAGTACTCAAAGAGAAACCTTTTATCTTGGTCATACAATATTCATCGGCGAACTTCAGGCTGTATGACTTTGGTCCAGTGCTCAGGAATTCAATACACTTACCATGTTCTTTTTCCAATCCTTGAAGCTCACACTTAAGATAACCTAACCATGGCTGTCTATAACCAGTACCGTGATATATATGATGATTCTCTTTTGTTTCTATATATATAATAGAATCAGTATCAAAGTATAATACGTTTGAGAACCCGGTTGCTTCTATAAGTTCATACAATTTCAATCGTCCGTAACTGGTAATGAACGCAGCCAATACTTCGTTCGTAGAAAACCTTGTATCAGCATATACTTCTGAATTCTCGGTGAAATTCATTAACACCATCTCATTCTCTTCTGATCCAATAAATTCATATTTACAATCATACCTCTTATTACTAATTGTATTGTAAAACTCACCTGGATTCTGAATGACCTTACTCTTAGCTTTGTTGCATCGTTCTCCGAGTTTACCATACAATATATTTTGCATGTCTTTCGCAACTTGTCTCATACCTGGATTGAATTTGAGATTACGTTTGTCTAACTTAATACCTTCATGGAATTCAAAGTCTTTTATGAATGTATCTATGTCACCCTCCGGTGGTCCCGACGACTCGGTTTTCAGTTTTAGAAACTTATCAATGTAACCTGAAAACAAATCAGTTGTCGTCTCTTTCCAATGTTTAATTTCATAGATATCAAGAATCTGATATCCCTTTTCAATCGCCTTCTGCAATTCCACAGTGGTCCATGTTCCGATCATTTCGTACAACGGAAAGATTAATTTGTTGGTCACGTGTGGTAGCACACCAAACTTCAAATGTTTATTTGGTAGTATCTTACACTTAATCAATCCAAAGTATCCATGAATATCAAGGGATTTGACATCTCTAATGATTTCTGGATGCCCTTTCGGGAACCGTTTGGTCTTCATTACCGAAGGATACATAGAGTTGAAGTCTTGATATCTGATATATTCATTCTCTTGACATTTATAAAACAACTTACCTAAATCAACTCTGGCTCCATGATACGCGTCTCTATCATGAATGGGAGAAGCTAACTTTTGTCTATCTAAGAATGCATTTCCAACATGTGAAGTTTTCAATTGAGCAACTTGTGAATCCCAGTCCGATTCCCATATATATACAAGATTGTAGCCAGCTGCCTTGATGTCCTCTAATCGTTTCATCGTTTGACGATTAACTTCGCCAAATGTCATGCCCGATCGCCGACCTTGTTGATACTGAATATCATCTTTGTGATACTTCTTCAAATCGGCGTGAAACCAACTACCAAGAAATTCATAAACGGTGTTTGTATCCTTATCATAACCATCAACATACATATGTAAATCTTTGAGTTTATAATTCCGTTTACCATCCAAATCTATGACAAGCTTCGCCGACGTTGTGTGTACTATATAATCCAACCATTGATTCTCTTTGATCGATGCATTTTGAGATTTGGTCAATGATTGAAGGATACCCACAGAATTCTCAGGCATACACTCATTTCTCCAAATGTTGACAGCCAATTGAGCCAATGTTAGGTAACTGAAAGGATCAAACTTGTTACCGGTAATCTTCAGGAAACAATCTCTGAAAGCGAAGACAGCTCGTCGAAGAATCGTAACATCATCGTGACAGTATCTTGCAAGTTCTTTTTGATTATCAAAAATAAAACATTTACTCTTTCTTTCATTCCACCAATCGAACAATCTTTTGTATAATTCAGGCTGCAAGATCTCTGGATTATAATATTTGATATCTGGATAGAGATAGATATAGTTTTCGTTCTCTTTTGTATTGAAAAGATGTGGATAGTATCCCTTCGTGATTTCATGTTCAAAGCCAAACATCTCAGGAAGACTATGTAATGGTCTTGACATAAACATATATGAGTCAATGAATCTCACATTTCCAACTTTCATACATAGAATGTCAGCACCGGTATATAATATATCTTGTGGAGGCTTTCTTTGAACATTGATGATATGTTCTACTATTAATCGGAAATCGAAGCGAGACCCGCAATGGGCCACAAAGGTATGATCATCATGCTTCTTCAAATATACCCATTCTAGAAATTCATCTATTGTTTTATGAATCACAAATGAACCATCGTGGTATTGACTTTCGCAATGATTTACTATTAATTTACCATTATCATTCATTGTTTCAAAATCAAAACAAACAATGGTTTTATAGTCTAATATAGGTTTCGGCTCTACCTTGGTCATATAACACTTGTGCTCATGTAGGTTACATACAAGTTTGCAATTAGGACATGACTTGTATCCACATATATGTTTCTCTTTAGAATTAAATATAACATTACACAACTTACATTTGTGTACATTGGCACAAGTCACTAATTCCTTATGGAGATTGTAACACTCTTCATTCATAAATTTACGATTGCAAAAGTCGCAATGATACCATTGTTTATTGCCTGATGACAATCGTGTATCCTTGTTTGCAAAGATGCATTTCTGAGACTTGCATTGAGAACATGATGGTCTATAGGTGTTGCCTTTGAAGCAATCAATCCTTGTGATCGGTTCAAAGTGATTGTCATGTAAGAGTATGTGATAACTATCATTATAACTTGAATATTCATTGTGTTCGTTAAAGTATGACGGGTAATACATGATTGGATCACCGCCAAGTCTTTCGGTGATACCCCAAACAAATATATTAGTTTCATAATGTTTTTCTAATATAGAAAAGTCTTCTATATTGATTCCCTTTTCATCCTTTTTCGGAAACAATTTCAAACGCAGTTGATAAGATATCGTTGTAATATTGCCTTTATGATTGCTGGCATCTCTTTTGAGTTGTTTCCATTTGTTTTCGTATTGATTCTTTTTAATAAGATTATCACTCAACATTTTATCTAATTTTCGTTTACGATGTAACAGTTCCAAGGATTTGATTCCACAATTGTTGCGAGATTCAATCTTAATCACACATTGCTTCAATCGTAATTCTACACCATTCTTGGGTGCTGCAGTGCATTTACTACCTTTCCCTTCGGGTGGTTTCGATGAATAGTACTCAACTTCGATATCTTTGGCAACCTCGACAGACTTTTTGCTGCTATCACCGCCTTTGGGTGACTGTAACATTTCTTCAAATTTCACCATTACATCTTGGCGATCTGAACCTTTGACCCATTTTGATGTTGTTCCATCTTCGAAGATAGCTCTTATTGAAACCTGTTCAACTCCTTTTGTCTTCTCCGGTAACCAATAGTTCAGACTGCTACCATCAGGTGCTGCTCTTTGTAAAAACGTTGTGAATGGTACCTTAAGTTTTTCAACATCGGTACTGAATTTCTTGATATGTCTTTTAGAATCTCCGACGGTATACTTATTGATTTCATCAAGTCTATTTTGTTCTTTAGCAGGCTTTTTACCTATCTTGGTCCATTGTCGTCTTGTAACTTTTTCAACCTTATCTTTTGATTTTCGATACTTCTTCTTGTAATCACGTATGGCTTTCGTTTGATCGTCACCGGTGAGATTTCTACCTTGTAAGTCTTCCCAATGGTCAGCGGTAAGCTTATGCCGAGCCATAGGATTTTGTTTCCGTTTGGATTTGGGGGGCATCTCCTATACTATATAAATTATATTTTTGTGACATCACCGCGTTTCTTTCGTTTTCTAATCTGCTTCTTCATCTTTTCCCGTTTTTCAATATTAGCTATAGAGTTGCGGAAAGTATTTACACCGGTAAACTCTGGGGTAGGTCGTTGAAATACTGAATCACCTGTTATTGTACCAGTACTTGATTTGTCCAAAGGTGCTACCATGATAGGAGCTATCCTACGAGGTGCTTTAGGTGGGAGAGCGGGGTCTTTGACGGGCTGTTGATACACCGGTTGTCCTGATGGGGTACCATGATCTAAGGCGGTTCTATTTTTGTTAGCAGTTGTCTTCTTGACAACCGGACGACCTCGTAAGCTTTTAAGCTTTTCACCTTGTGTCATCTTACCCGGTCTCTTTTTAATCCCATGTTCTTGTCTATATTCTTGAGCACATTGCCTTAGTTTTGTAATCCAAGCCTCCTTGGTCATGTATATACTATACTAATATAAAATAGCGTTAAATGTATCCCGATCACTAATATATATAATATAATTCAATTCTGGAAACATTTAACGTTTTTTTGATTGTAGTGGGTCAGATCAAGAAATTTATTTTCTTAGGGTATCTTATAATTACTTAATGCCAGTTAAAGGAGAGAAGATTACCGATAGTGCAACACTTGACAGATTGGCGAAAATGAGGGAACGTGCACTTGCTGTTCGCCAAGAAAAAGCCAAACAGAAACAAGATATCAAGATTGCCAATCAACTTAAGGAATCTCAAAAAGTTACCGAAGCCCAAGAGACCATTAAGAAAGCTACGACAAAATCTCCTCAGCCAGAACCTGAGTTAGATTCCGAACCCGACCCCCCCGAACCCGAAGTGGAACGTATCGTTGTCAAGAAACCAAAAGCTGTCAAAAAGAGACCCAAAAAGCAGGTAGTCATCGTTGAATCTGATAGCTCTCAATCGGAAGAAGAACCTGAAGTAATCGTTAGGAAGTCTACTAGACGAAAGCAAAGCCGAGTTGCATCTATATCCCCACCACCTCGTAAGAAAGACGCGGAAATGGACCCGAGTTATGACAAAGCCTACTCATCTCTATTTTTAAGTCTATAGTATATGCAGTTTCAAAGACTCAAAGATAAGAATTACAATATTAAGATTCCTAAGAGGAGTGCTTTTCCGATCGAGACTCCGGACGACTTTATTCAGCTACCGATGGTAACACTTGCAAATTCCAAACGCGGTGGTGCTAAAACAACAAGCCTTACTCATCTACTACGTCTTATGCAATACAATAATGCATTGGAGAGAATTATATTGGTGTCGCCGACATATGAGAATAACAAACACTATTTCGAAGACCTTCCTTTAGACGATAACGATGTCCTTGAACCGGAGATAGATGTTATTCCTCAGATTGAAAACATTTTAGATGAAGAAGCCCTTGAATATGAATCATATGTTGAAAAAACAAAACGTTATAAAAGACTCATGGACATGTTGCACAAAAGCGAGATGAGTGTATACGAAATACCCGCTGATTTACTTTTGGAGTTTGCCGACGAAAACGATAACATTGTACCACCACAATACAAATACAAGGTTACCAATAGACCACCATCTGTAGCAATATTCTTCGATGATTGTTTAGACAGCCCCGTGTTCAGGCCCAAATCGGGATTGGGAAGATTTGTCATTAGTCATAGACACAAAGGTAAAACAAAGAATATGGGCAGTATAGGCTGCTCCCTGTTGTTCGCAACCCAAGCATACACGAGCAACGGGGCGGGACTACAACGTGCTATACGGTCAAATCTTACCCACATCTTACTTATGAAGACAAAAAATCAAGATGAGCTGAAACAGATTTCTCAAGAGCTTGGCGGTGAGGTTTCCCCGGACCAATTTTATGATGTCTTCAATCAAGCAGTCCAAGATAGATATGACTTTCTCTTTATCGATTTGGCAAAGAAGGAGTGTCACCCGAGTATGTTCCGAAGAAACTTCAATGAGTTTATTCTTCCAAGTCAAGAAGACCAAAAAAATCCCGCCATATTTTAAGCTCTTCAATGTCAATTGTCGGGCGATCCTTGAGCTCTAATTGATATTTCATAAAATATATTTTATCTTGAAGTTCTTTTGGTAAATCATAAAATGTCGTTGGCATCAGATACTATCTATTCCAATAATCTTTTCCATACGGAACGAAGATCTCGGCACCCTTCTTAACATTTTGTGTAAGCTTAACATTCCCAACAGAATTTATTTTAGCATTCTTAGAACAACCGGTTCGTTTTGCATCTTTTGAAGTACAACTATTGTATTTGCCGGCTACCGAGTTGGTTTTTTCAGCATCAAAGAATGTATTGACATTCTTTTGCCAAATGTGAGTTCTATCATTCATCGGTGGCAACTGGTCAGCATCAAGTTTGATCGTGCCCACGGTATATCTTCCGATCGTGGTCCCCTTTTTCAAATCAACTCTTGCAAATCCACCTTGACCAGCATCGGGTATGGTAGACTCTTTTACTATAACTTGTCTATGTGCCCAACACATGGGTGACCATTTGCATGTCATATTTTTACATCGTTGTCCATCCTTTTTGATAGCGATACATCGTTCACACGGTGTTCGTTTCATCTTATAGTATAGAACGTTAAATGTTTCCAATATTGAATTATATTATACATATTAGTGTTTTGGATACATTTAACGCTATTTTAAAAATTGTCTTATAGCTGGTACAAAGTGATTCCACTTTCTCGTATGTACATATTTATCAACGATTTTGTTACTTCCGGGGAGACGAAATCTAACACGATTACCTTTCGAGTCTCTTTCGATCGAGTACACATCTGTTCCGAAGTATGCATTCAATGCTTTACAAATAATACTTGGATATATCTTCGTACCCGTAAATCCTATCATAAAGAATTCTTTGAATTTCTCAATATCGATGTTCCAACATGGATTGTTTGGTAATTCTAAGGTATCAGTAGCTCCATTTTGATAAAACAAACTCCATAGTATATGATCTTCGTTTTGATAGAACATTTTGAATTTTCGAACAAAGTTGATCAATTTCCTATTCCACAAATCCTTGACAAAATGCTCAGGTATATCTTCTTCAAATTGATTTTGAAAATGATACTTGGCTATTTGAAGCTTATCGGTCATTGATGATTGATTCTTATATACCAATGGGTTCAGTTTTTCATGTATATCTACAATATCAGTATTTTCGATGTTACCATATGCAAAATACGCCGTTGCATCGAACTCGTCCAATTTATTCCAAACGATTTCCTTTGAACCGTTGTACATTTCAAAATTGATATAACCACATTTTTCAAAAAAGTAACTATAGACCGAGTCATTCCTTGCTAAATATTCCTCTTGATATATTAATGCTAATTTTCGATAGATTGGACAATCGGGTGCATTGTATGGCATCGTAAATCCTTTGGTAATCTTTTCATACTTCTTATAGAATAGATGTAATTCATTAGTATGATATTGTCTTACTCTCCCCAGGTTTTGAAAAACATTTCTTGGTTCTACGGTATTTGGATCGAGAAAAGCAAACTTCTTGTGAAAATGCAATCGTTCATAATTGACACCGACGGTTATTGATACATTGCTAATGATTAATCGTTTTGTCGACCAAACGGTATCCACATCACAAGTCGTTTGTTTATCGTTGTCATCGGACATTGCATGATAGCACATGATATCATCTTTTTCCAAGTTGGTCTCTTGTAAGATAATATCTTTGAATGTGTCCATTCCATAACAATAGATGCCTTTCCCTTTTTTGAAGTCAGTTTTGTATGGATAGAAGAGAGTAATATTGTATCCTTTGTTCAATTCATCGATAAGGGATTGCCTCCATACATCTTTGTTATCGTACTTGATGACCCTTTGTGGTATTGGAGTGTATTCATTACCAAGTGTTAGTAATCTTTCAGGTCTCAATAAGTTCATCCATTCTATCATAGCTTTGTGTGGGAAAGCATCCATTATGATGATCTTTTTTGCGTTTCTCATCAATTGAAGAAAGACTCGCCAGTTCTCGGGAAGATGTTTATGATGTGTTGTTTCATTTATCAATACCGATTTGAAAGTTTCTAATTCATCCAAAACGATGATATCAAATGATTTTTCTTCGTCATCAAATGGGTCAATAACTTTGTATTGACTCTCCATGGACATGGTCAATCGTTTCTTCTTTGTAATAGCCGGGTCTTTCGGTTTGAATGACTTGTAGTTTTTGAATCCCAAATGATTTAATCGAAAGGTGACGTTGTTGGCATAGGAAATTCTTGGAGAGTACCACATAACACTTGATCGTTTTTCATATTTATCAAGATAGTTGATAGTCGCTTTAGTCTTTCCCACTCCCATATACGATGTAAGATATATTATCGGCGATTGATTCAATGCTTGATGAATGTCTTCGCAAGATAGATATCTTTCATCATTCATATACATGTTTGTTTCTACATTACAATTTTCAATAAAGTTCACACAATTTCTATCATATTCAAACAACTTTGGATAGAATCGTAAGAGTAAATTCTTGATAAAGTTATCGCCGGGATTAAAGGAATCATTTGCTCTATGCCAATACTCTTCGTATCTTTCAAGTCGCTTTCTATCGTCATCCTTTTGCGATACCCATTTCAAAAATTGTTCCATTGATATATTACTATGATATGACCAAATCATTATCATCCATGTGATTGTATGATGCAATGATTGTTCGTGACCTCTCGGCTTATTAGGTATCATCGATAGGATTTGTGGATACGATGTCGTATACCAATTGAAATCTTTCGGGATTTCTAATTGAAAACCAACTATCGTACTCAAATCAATATTAGAATGTTGTTTCTCCAAGTTTTCATCATCTTGAAATTCCCATTGCAATATACTTGCATCGATGCTATCTTCATCGAAATCTACCAATACACAATGCTTTGTCAAGATCGGACTACCTTCAATATACTCTTGCATTCTTATTTCATTAGGTTTCGATTGATTGATACATTTGAAATTTCTATTTGATGTGTAAATACCATTATCTACATATTTGATATCAGATGTCCATGTTCGAAAGGGTGCCATATCATTCAAATTTTTGAAGTAGTAATTTGATAAGACGATATGGTATGACCAATTTGGTATTCCTTTTTTCGGAAGAATCGAACCACTAATTTGCATATTGGCATTTGGGAATTTATCGAGAATAGTTGTTTTCAATACGTTTAGATTTATTTCTTCCTTCCCATCAATATCAAAGAATACCTTTCTTTTTACATGAGATTGTATAACTTCATTTATACCATGATTACTTTCTAACAATTTCGATAATTCTTCATCATTTACTTTTGTCCAAAGAGATGCTTGATGATTGGGACTTTCGGCTTTGATTGAAATTTGTTGAGCTTTTATGGTAGACAAGACATAATCTTGAGCCCCATACATTTTGGAAATATTCTTAATCCATTTGAGACCGAGATAATTAACAATAGCATGCTTACTCTTATCAATGTTTGCGAAATCCATATATACTTATATATACATAATATTCTTTAAGTATGTTTATAAGAATAAGCGATAAATGTTGCCATATCACTAATATATATGATATAATTCAATTCTGGCAACATTTATCGCTTTTTAACATCGCTCGACGACGTCGTTGATATTCCCTCATTTTTTCTCGATGCAATTCTTTGTGATTTTCGTACCAAGTTTTTTGATGTTTTCGGTTTAAAGCCCTCGTTTCTTCAATGTGAGCCTCTCTATACTTCCTTTGAGCTTTAAGTTGTGCCTCGGTCAGAGCCATCTTAATATATATACTTATATTTATTCCTTAAATTAAATCAAAGAAAGAACTGTTAAAAGTCTTTCCAATTTTCTCTATCTCTATTCCCAGGGAAATACTTAGCGAAAAACAGTTTTCAATTTACGATTATGATGACACTACAGTATCAGTACGCAGTACATTTTACATTAATTTAGACGGTAACGTGGCGGTTACCAGATCAAGCGTCCAAAAGCGTCGGTCAAAGCGTCGGTCAAACCGGGGTCGAAGTGGCGGTCGCTGTGATGACGTTTGCAATAACAATGGCGGCGGAGTTATTTCCATCACTTTTCACAAAAGTTCCCGCCGCCAGCCACCGTCAGCACAGCTCGCTTGTTTTCTCCAACCTTCTTAAAGGTAAAAAATGGACGAATCTTCTCCCCTTGTTGTGACTTCTCGCAAGCCTAACAGTGCAGGTGCAATATGGGATCCGCTGCGTCAGTTGCCCACGTTTATGAACCGTTCAAAAAAAGCGAAAGTCGGATCTGCTCACTGTGTTTCGTTAAAGTTCGAGAACAATATGTATGTTCGTTGTGACAATAAGTGTGCATACAGTGGAGTATTTTGTTTCGTGGATTCGCACCGCATCGACACCTGTGAGCGAGTTTTATCGATAGAAGGGGCTCCAAAAGTGTTTGTCAAACAGTGTGACCGGCTGCAAGATTCGGAAGAGCCCGCCGTGTATGCTTCTATTGTGGATACCATACATACAAAAGTAGTTGTTCCGTGCTTTGCCGCCGTGAAGGCCGCGGATCAAGAAGACGCCTTCTTGGCAAGCTCTGCTGACGACAGCGAATTTTTAGCTTTGCGTGAAACGTGCAGTTCTTTCTTGGACAGTAGAGAGACGACCAGTACTTCTTTTTTTTCTAAGCAAACTCAAAATACAGCACAGTTATCCCTTACTATGGCCAGACTGACAGTTGATTCGCCGGGTTCTTCGCCAGTGACAAAACTCATCCGCCAGCCAGCCAGTAAACGCATCGCAAAACCACCAGCAGCTTCTAGCAGTTCAGAACCTATTATTTCAGTTCCTGCTGCTCAGTCCAGTCCTCACAGCGTTGACCGGATCGGAAAAAAATACAGTGTATGCCGGAGCTCCTTTGACGAAAACTCTGACTCTGACTCTGACTCTGAAAAGTCTAAGGGCTCTTGCGGTTACTGTTGCTGGCAAGAGGACTGTGAAAAATACCTGCAAGCTTTCAAAGAATTGGAGGATACTGGGTTGACGTTTGAACAGCGTGAAATAATAGACTTTTCTTTTGGAGGATATGAATTGAAATACCCGGACGGGCTCCCTGAGGGTATGACGGATCATAGGGATAAGTTTATCAGTGAACTGACTGAAACCAACGACAAGTTGGAAGCCCGGATTGAAGAACTGACGGCTGAAAACACTGAGCTGAAAAATAACCTTACTGATACAGGAAACGAACTTGAATCCGCTGAGTATGAACTTTCTGGAGAAAAAGAAAAGGTAGAAAAACTGACCAGTTCGAACTTACAGAACTGTGAACAGATAAACGACCTGACTACTGAAGTGACTGCTTTGAAAAAAGCACCGGCCACCAAGATCCGGGTTCTGAAGTCCCCTGACAGAACTTCGGATGACAAAGACCAACGGATTGCTGAGCTTGAAGCTGAAGTTAAAACTTTGCAGGAAAAATATGAAGACAGTGAGGACACTGTGTTCCAAACTGAGCGTCTATTTGCGGAAGAAATAAACAGTTTGAGAAAAGAAGTAGACAGTTTGAAAGAACAGTTGGCAGCAGCAGCAACTGAAAAGACCATAGCTATGGCTGACAAAAGAAGGGTCGAGCTTGCAGCAGAAGCAGAAGAAAAGAAACTGAAAAAAGCAGCAGCTGCAGAAAAGAAAAATAAGGGTAAAAAGAAAGCAGATCCGCAGTTGACAGAAGAAGAGAAAGAAACAAGGCACCGAGACTATATGTATAGAGAGTTTCCAGAGGAAAAGCCTGATAACTGGGTGTTTACAACTGACGCTGGTATACACTTTGAAAACTCCGGGTGAGTAACTGTATTCTGTTTGTTGTTTTGTTTGCAGGTTTTCAAGACTCCTAACTTACTTCAACTTTATCTTTATCTTCAGGTAAATATGCCTGTGACGACCCGTTCTCGTGCTATGTCTGCAATAACCGAATCTGCAACCGAAGAACAGAAGCCTGTGGTTTACAAATATAGTCACAGATATCAGTTGGGATATGCCATACCGAATCTTTACAGGAATAAGATAGCAACACGTGACTCACGTTATTCACTACCTACTGATAAAGAGTATAGGTTGCAAGACGAAGTAGACCACTGGAAAGAGTGTTATCATAGAGCTGTTTCCAAAGTATTGGATTTAGAGAAGGAAGTGGAACTTTTGAAAGCTCAAGTTGATAGCCTGAAGTAAACAATATGTATTATTTTCAATAAAGAATAATAGTTTGTTTGTATATCCTGTTTTGTACTATGCAGATATGGCACCCAAGCAGTCAACTTTGGCCGGTACTGAGGCCACCGCTGAAGGAGGCCCAATCAAGAGCCCTCGTGGGCACGGTGGTAAGAAAATTCTGTATGCTATCAGAGGTGGCCCAAAGGCTGGGGTTTACACCCGTTGGTATAAGGCAGTGGATGCAGGCTTTAAAAGCAAGCAGGGATATGGTAACGGTGTGACTTTTGAAGAACACGAGCCCGAGATAGCTCACCAGTGGGCTATGGACAATTCCAACCTGCAGCCCGAGGGCAAAGCTGCTGTGTTACAACAGAGTATCAAGGATAAACACATCCTTGTCAGAGTTCTGTTTGTAGCAATAACATTTTCTGTTGTCTTCCATCTTACCCATTTGGGTGTAGATCTGATTGGTTGGTGGAATGGCTGTGAGGACAAGACCAACCGTAAATTGGCTGTCTGTTTAGGCAACATGGAACTCAATCTGTTTCTCCTCAAATACGAGGTTGAAATCACTGCATTCTGCTATGCACAATTCATTGCCATGATGGCTGGCCTTTTTGTATGGCTTGTAGGTTGTGTAGCTTAGAAACATTATTTACAACAAGTAAATAGTTATATTGACATTTATGTTTGTTGTTTGCAGTTACTCCTGATGATAAAGGCAAGAGGCCAATGTCTGCTCTTGAGGATTCTGAACCTGCTCCTGCTAAGGTATTAAATCTGCATTATCATTCTTAATCTTCTTATACCCTTGTCTTATATGTGTATCATGTGTTTGTTTTCAGGCACCCTGCTGCAATATGTGTGATGTATTTGAAGGGATATTCCCATGTCCAATTTCTTCATGTCAGATGAAGATGAGATGTGTTTACTGCATATCCACAGATTGCTGTATAGAATGTATAATAGCATATTCAGGCAGAATAGATATAGATGCAGAATTACTTTCTGTAGATAGTGATTGTAGCATAGTAAGGGAGTACTATTTAGAGGATAAGTTTTATCAGGGCCTTTATTGTGGGTACAGTACCCCAGAGGAGGATTATTATGTAAATATTCCTGATGAATATTATTGGTCTGATTAATATTACAGGTGACCCGTTCTGTTGCCAAGAAGCAGAAGAGGCTCGAGGAGAAGGCCGAGAAGCTTCTAGGTGTGAAGAATTCTCCCGAAAAGCTCAAATCTGATATCAGGAAGCTGTCCACGGGTTATCTTCCTCATCAGAGAGGAACTTGTAACAATAGGGGATTAGTGGCAAAAGCTCGCACTGTGAAGAATGTGGAAGAATATGTGAACCGTGTTAAACCAGATTTTGAAGTTGCTGTTTCTGAAATAGTCAAGAGGGAAGAATTATTAGCCAAGGGTTCCACTAGCAAGTAAACAATACTCTTACTTTTCTATTGTAATGTTATTTGCAGACTCAGAGGAAACTGCCAAGAAGCAGAAGAGGTTCGAGGACAATACTGGTGAGGAATATGCTTTATTGAAAACACAAGGCTCTTACATGTTTGAACATGATAAAGATTTTCTAGAAGGTGTAGGAAGACGTAAGTATGTGCATGTTGGTACCAATATCCCTAGTAATGATATCAGGGGTTTTGTAGCCAGAAAGAAATTATCACAAAGATATCGTGAGAAATGTATTAGGGAACATCTTGAGAAGGAAGGTTCCACTAGCAAGTAAACAATATTCTTACTTTTCTATTGTAATGTTATTTGCAGATGATGATGAGGACCCCGATGATTCCGATAATTCCGATAATGACGATTCCGATGATTCTGATTCTGAAGATTCTGATGAATCAGAGGATCAGGTAATTATTGACCCTTTCATATTAGGAAATGTATCATAATGATTCTTAGATTAGTGTGTTGTGTTCAATACAGGATTTACCAGGATTTCAATCTCAAGTTGATAAGGAATGGGCTCTTCTGAATACAGCTTTATGCCAATTTTCTGGCGAACCTAGCGAACTGGCATATGGTTCCTTGTTAGGAAATCCTGATTATCCTCATGCCCAAGAATATTCTATTGAGAAGCCAAAACCCTTGGTTTTGAATAAGCATCTGAAAGCAATCTTCAGAAAAGGGAGCAAAAAAGATTCCAATGGTTTGAGCTTATGTTGCATGGTTTGTAGGATGAAACAAGTCCACGGACCCGATTGGAAGTGGTAGATTGTTTGTGGTTTGACATTGCAGTGATAAACGTGAATAATATTCTTGATCAATTTCAATTCCAATAAAGTTTCGATTATTAGCTTTGCATACCTTGCCAGTTGTTCCAATACCCATGAATGGGTCCAGTATATTATCATTTTCATTTGAATAAGTTTTAACAATCCATTCTAATATATCATAAGGTTTGGCAGTTGGGTGTTTACTTTTGTAATTACCATTAGCAATACTTATTACAGATTTCGGGAACCGTTTCCCATTAGATATAGTATCGATTCTTGGACTGTTACCAGTATACAATTCAGTGCGTCGACCAGGCTGTCTTGTGTAAGGAATTCCGTCAATCATTTGTGGATTATAGGTCGGTAATTTATCATAGAATATGTATAACATTTCGTGTGATCGGAGTGGTTGATGATTGCAATGATAGAATCCAGAACTCATCGATTTCTGCCATACAATATCATATTTGAACATTCTTTCATTGCTGGATATTAACTTATGTCCGAACCGAGTTGTACAAAAAAATACATATGCAGTTCGAGGTTTACCGATACGTTTCAGTTCTTTCCATAACCGATCTAAATCAATAATCTGATTATCAAATTTGCAAGCAGTTTGATTATAAGGCAAATCTAAAATAATTAAATCAATTGAGTTACTATCAATGTTCGGTAAAATGTCAAAACAGTCGGCGTTGAATATTTGGGTTTCCATAAGATATCGGAAGAGAAAAACGGTAAATGTATCCCAAACACTAATATATGTAATATAATTCAATATTGGCAACAATTGCCGTATAGACTTATAAATCACGAGGAATGTATCCAAAACGGTAATATGTTATATAATATATGATATTGGCAACAAATCCCGTATAGACTTATAAATGACACAATCTCCGATCACGGTAAATGTATCCAAAACAGTAATATATGATATAATATATGATATGAGCAACATTTCCCGTATAGACTTATAAATCACGGGGAATGTATCCAAAACAGTAATATATGATATAATATATGATATTGACAACATTTCCCGTGTTCCAAACCGGGGATTAATACTAAAGTAATATATTCTCACATCGGAACACATACAACAATTGTTGTCACAAAGTGAAACTTACATTTACTATAACATTGATTCTCAGTTTATGACAACACACGATCACACAATAGATATATGTTAGCGAGCTTGGGGAAGCGAGCGATGCAAGGCGGGCGTGGGCGGTAAGTAGGCGGTCACGGTGTCGGCTTATGAAGATTTGCCATAGATAACCGTAGGTGCTCACTACATGGGAAGCGTTCCGAAATACTGGGAAATCCTGGCAAAATACAGAAGGTACTTAAGGAATACAGTTGTATTTAATAAGGATACTCACCCTCTACACGCTTCCCATGTAGTGTCGTGCCTCTCATGAAAATGTTTATGCCATAAATCGTTCCATCGATTCTTGTCCTCCCAAAGGTCAAAATACTTCCTCATACACTCTGGGCATTCGCCGTTTCTCATTCTAGCAACTGAATCCCTTTGCGCTTGCCTTCTCCTATCGTACCTCGCACGGATGAAGGGCAGAACAATAAAAACAAAACATGTTTCGGATCGACCGTCAGGTTGATTCGCTGAGCGTCCATGTTCTTGGAATGTTGGTAGGAGGTGGGTGGATGGTGAGCGTAAGCAAAAAATGAACAGGGATGCCGTGAAAGCAAGTTTTATATGACCATGCAGACATGTGGTGTTTGTTCCATCCATGTGATACGCGTTCCCAAGGATTCCTTGGGCGTCCGAACAATCTGAGTGCAAGGAAAATGAACTAGGTAAAATGAGTGCAAGGAAATCAAACGTGGTAATACCACGATAGTTCAACATTAGATATTCACAATATATACTATTGTTTTACAACTTCTATATACAAGTTCATCGGACTGATCGAGTTATTCACACATCTGGTCGTCATCATCGGACAAGGACGACAAAGAGGCTTCCTCGTCCGAACTCTCACCCTCTTCAGCCTCCGCGTTCTCTTTATCCTCTTTATCCTCTTTATCCTCTAATGGCATGATTGCGTCGCGCAGTAAGAGTTTGGGTGTTCTATGCTCGGGCGGCTCAAAGCTCTTTGACATGTCGCTGGCGATGACTCGTTTGACCAACAAGTCATATTGCTCACCCGGGATCCATCGCTGTGTGCTTGCATTGATCTTTCGGCGCTCCTCTTCCGTGTCCCAGTCCCATGCTACTAATACTTCGCTTGGTGTATACGGCGCCACCTGCTTTGTACGTTGATGCAGCCGGAAACTTTCAGGTTTCGATGCCTTCTCCTTCGAAAGCCGGGAGTCTGCATTCTGGGCCTCCTTTTGGGAGGCGCTCGTGAGCTTAAATGTACCACAAGTCAACCACCGCAAACATTTTTCTCCTGCACCAGAAAGAAGATAAAAGAGATATTAGATTGACATAAAACGTTGTGATGTTAAAAGCAGGTTGCGCGCAATCACATCAACAAACATTTCTCACCTTTCTCATTTAGCAGCTGCTCTTGTACCTCACAAAGGTACAGATATCTCGACCATCCTCGGCTCCTTCCCAGAGCGATACGAAACGGGTATTCCGTCCGGGCAGTCTTCTCGGATTCGGGAGCAATCAACACAGCCATGCTACCTTTCTTCATCTTGCTGTAGCTCACATCGTAGTCCGGGTCGTCAGTTTCTCCCAGAATGTATTGCGCAAGATGATCTCGAGCTCGTCTTCTAATGGTATTTTTTTGTGCCCCGATGTAGATAGGACGAGGTACTGGGCGCACGTGAACCGCTACGGAGTCCCGAAGGCCCTGCACGTAATCAGCCAGTTGTGCATCCGTGTATCCACGTTCAATATCATTCGTATCAGCCATTGGCTCATCGACAATCAGTACTTCCGCATCTCGCCCGTTCGCGCTCAAAGCACCCGAAGGAACAGGCATCATGGGTCCAGTAACCTCAAAGGGAGCCTCGTGCAGCACCCACAATGTCTTCTCTTTCAGTTCGAACGTTCCTGCCGCAATGTCACGTTGCATTTGAACATACCCTTCAAGAAAAGTATTTGCGCGCTTGGCTAGAAATTGAAGCCGCTCCGCCTCCTCGGTGGTTGCGACATCTGCAAAACATAACCCGAGAAACTAAGAAGGCCACTTACATTTGAAATATGACAAATCAAATCGTAATCGCTAGCAGTGCAGTGCTTACCTCGAATGCATAAGCAAAGATTCCTCTTGCATTGAACGACAAGATCCTCGATCTCTTTCAATGGATTGCTCGTAGACTTCCTGGAAGTCGCAAGCTGCTTCGCTTGTTTCCGTGCGCTCAATTCGTTAATGGATTTAGGCTCGACAAAGCATGGTGAGCCCTCGGGCAGGCTGCTCTTAAATACCTTCACCCCACCTTCCTTTGGAAGCCAGACTGGATCGAATGAATAACGTTTCGCCTGCACTAACACGTCGCCTGTGGGGCCAGAAAAAATCTTGAAAGCATGTTGGAAGCTGACATCGCGCACTTCGTTATAGCATCCATGCATCCAGTCCTTGACATCGTGCACCTCATCGATCAGTTGACATTCCGGAACTACTCCATCCTTAAAGCAGTTCCTAGCCACCTCCATCAAATGCTCGATGTCCCAAACGTTCAGCCTCCTCAAAGCCACAGAAAACCTTGAAAACATCTGATCGATATTTTCGTGTGTATGTCCCACGATCAGATAGTTGATCTTCACCTTGCGGAATACCCCACGTTTGACCAGCATGGCACAATAAGCAATTAAGAAGTGGCTCTTATTGCTGCTTACATTGTCCAATTGTAGATACAATACTTCCGGTAACGGATGCCCACCCGATCGTCGATGCTCATGAACTCGTGCTACTGCCCGCTGTATGACGTTCGCAAGATAGTTCGAGTTGTCAGAGTAGTTATGACTGAAATTGAATTCCATAAAACGACCGATGCCTTCGATGAGTATCCCCATGCAGTGGGTATCTATCAATGCCTTATTGTCTTTGACCCAAGAGGGCATTCGACGAAAGTGAGGCAATTGTGTGGTACGTTGTGTCATGCCATCGATGATCATGGTAGTATATTTCCACCACTTCGCGTTGCCTTTTGCTGCGCTGGATTTCTGAATGTGTTTGTAGTACTTCTCCCGTTCAGCCCTTGCATCCAGTCGATGAGCTTGCAAAAGATTTTCGATTCGTACTGCAACGCAAACACATTCAGGTAAGTGGTCACGTGTATGAACAAGCAGTGTTTTCTTTCTGAACATACCTCTCATGAACAAGAGTGGGTTTTCTTTCTAACATACCTCTCATTTCGGCCGGGGCGACTTGCTTGTGAAGCTTTGCGGTCGAGCAGATCTTGCACTCCGAGAACTTGCAAATCTTCGGACACTTAAGCCACTTGAAGTGTTTTCTCCAGATCGTATACCAATATGGCTCACTGACCTTGAATCTCTCAGAACCAAAGGCTGGAAGCTCTTCGATAAACTTTTCGTAGACGTCAAGCTTTGTCATTCCTTGAGGCAGATGTGTTTCTTTCTTGTCCGGTTGATGTTGACCTTGCTCTTTGGCAATCTTCTGCAGAAAGGTTTTCGCTGCTGAAACCTTTAGAGAGTTTTTTGGAATATATGACAAGCCCTGTACTTGCACTTGTTTGCTGTTTCCGTGCAGCCTGAAAAGGGAAAAAAATGTATATTATTATCATGAATCTGATGCAAAGAATGGGAGCCTACAGGAAAACTGTAAATTGGTTTACCTGTTATGTTTTCTTCCGGCAAATAAATCCTTTATTAGCTTCGTCAACCGTCCATGAGATATCGGCAAACATTTCTCATAAAACTTGCGACACACACGCTGAGAGCCAATGGCAAATTTGAGAACTGGTGCATCTTGATCTGAAAAGTCGGACGACTTTTTAAGGGTAGATATGATCCATTGTCTCTGCATTCCTTGAAGACTTTTCTCTTTAGGAGATGCCACGTTCAAGGTCCAGAATTCAGAGCGAAGATCCTTAACGTCTTGTTTAGAAATATTCGACGAACATAACCTCTTACAGCGACATGAGAAATTGAACACGTCATTCAACGAAGAGGGTAACAGTAAGTCCTGCAACCGAAATGCATGCAAATTAGTTTTTTTCTAAAGTCGCCAAGCTGAAGGGCGACTCATCCGCGGATGAGTCGCCCGCTGGAGTCGGCGCGCTGAAGGCGAATCATCCGCGGATGAGTCGCCCGCTGGAGTCGCCGCGCTGAAGGCGACTAATCCGCGGAAGAGTCGCCTGCTGGAGTCGCTGTGCTGAAGGCGACTCATCCGCGGGTGAGTCGCCTGCTGGAGTCGCCGTGCTGAAGGGCGACTCATCCGCGGATGGGTCGCCCGCTGGAGTCGCCGCGCTGAAGGGCGACTCATCCGCGGATAAGTCGCCCGCTGGAGTCGCCGCGCTGAAGGGCGACTCATCCGCGGATGAGTAGCCCGCTGGAGTCGCCGTGCTGAAGGCGACTCATCCGCGAATAAGCCGCCCGCTGGAGTCGCCGCGCTGAAGGGCGACTCATCCGCGGATGAGTCGCCCGCTGGAGTCGCCGTGCTGAAGGCGACTAATCCGCGGATGGATCGTCCGCTGGAGTCGCCGCGCTGAAGGGCGAC
>LGRX02000385.1:0-59215 GCA_001247695.2 Cymbomonas tetramitiformis
TCGCGCTGTCCAAAAAGATCGACGCCTAGTGGAGATCGCATATTTGTGATCGACAGCGCCTAGACCTTAGACCTTTATAATCTTCACCCAAACCAAATTACCTTACTTACCTACCTCTGACCTTTATAATCTTCACCCAAACCAAATTACCTTACAGCAGCAGCAGCAGCAAAGCTCGAATCCCAACGGGCGATACAGTCGAATGTTCCATCTCACGATCGCCGGACGCTGACGATGACAGTGCCACCACAGTCGCGTGTATGTACCACGACGCCACCCACGCGTTATGGCATGGCATGCTAGGAAGCAAAAAGCAAAGCACTGTCGCGCACATGATCCTGCGGTCATATGATGTAATGGCGATATCCATGTTAACATCGCATGGTAATTAACCGTGCTGTCCAAAAGGATCGACGCCTAGTGGAGATCGCATACTTGTGATCGACAGCGCCTAGTACCTTACCTTAGTCAATCAGCAGCAGCAGCAGCAAAGCTCGAATCCCAACGGGCGATACAGTCGAACGTTCCATCTCACGATCGCCAGACGCTAACGATGACAGTGCCACTGCAGTCGCGTACATTTATCGCGACGCCACCCACGCGTTATGGCATGGCATGCTGAGAAGCAGAAAGCAAAGCACTGTCGCGCACATGATCCTGCGGTCATATGATGTAATGGCGATATCCATGTTAACATCGCATGGTGACTAATCGCGCTGTCCAAAAAGATCGACGCCTAGTGGAGATCGCATATTTGTGATCGACAGCGCCTAGTACCTTACTTACTTACCTTAATCAGCAGCAGCAGCAGCAAAGCTCGAATCCCAACGGGCGACGCAGTCGAAGTTTCGATCTCACGATCACCAGACGCTAACGATGACTCTGCCACAACAGTCGCGTACATTTATCGCGACGCCACCCACGCGTTATGGCATGGCATGCTGGGAAGCAAAACGCAAAGCACTGTCGCGCACATGATCCTGCGGTCAGATGATGTAATGGCGATATCCATGTTAACATCGCATGGTAATCAATCGCGGTGTCCAAAAAGATCGACGCCTAGTGGAGATCGCATATGTGTGATCGACAGCGCCTAGTACCTTACCTTAATCAGCAGCAGCAGCAGCAAAGCTCGAATCCCAACGGGCGATACAGTCAAATGTTCCATCTCACGATCGCCAGACGCCAACGATGACAGTGCCACAACAGTCGCGTGTATGTACCACGACGCCACCCACGCGTTATGGCGTGGCATGCTGGGAAGCAAAAAGCAAAGCACTGCCGCGCACATGATCCTGCGGTCAGATGATGTAATGGCGATATCCATGTTAACATCGCATGGTAATTATTCGCGCTGTCCAAAAAGATCGACGCCTAGTGGAGATCGCATATTTGTGATCGACAGCGCCTAGACCTTAGACCTTTATAATCTTCACCCAAACCAAATTACCTTACTTACCTACCTCTGACCTTTATAATCTTCACCCAAACCAAATTACCTTACCTTACCTTACCTTACCTTAGTCAATCAGCAGCAGCAGCAGCAGCAAAGCTCGAATCCCAACGGGCGACGCAGTCGAATTTTCGATCTCACGATCGCCAGACGCTAACGATGACAGTGCCACAACAGTCGCGTGTATGTACCGCGACGCCACCCACGCGTTATGGCATGGCATGCTGGGAAGCAAAAAGCGAAGCACTGTCGCGCACATGATCCTGCGGTCATATGATGTAATGGCGATATCCATGTTAACATCGCATGGTAATTAACCGTGCTGTCCAAAAGGATCGACGCCTAGTGGAGATCGCATACTTGTGATCGACAGCGCCTAGTACCTTACCTTAGTCAATCAGCAGCAGCAGCAGCAAAGCTCGAATCCCAACGGGCGATACAGTCGAACGTTCCATCTCACGATCGCCAGACGCTAACGATGACAGTGCCACTGCAGTCGCGTACATTTATCGCGACGCCACCCACGCGTTATGGCATGGCATGCTGAGAAGCAGAAAGCAAAGCACTGTCGCGCACATGATCCTGCGGTCATATGATGTAATGGCGATATCCATGTTAACATCGCATGGTGACTAATCGCGCTGTCCAAAAAGATCGACGCCTAGTGGAGATCGCATATTTGTGATCGACAGCGCCTAGTACCTTACTTACTTACCTTAATCAGCAGCAGCAGCAGCAAAGCTCGAATCCCAACGGGCGACGCAGTCGAAGTTTCGATCTCACGATCACCAGACGCTAACGATGACTCTGCCACAACAGTCGCGTACATTTATCGCGACGCCACCCACGCGTTATGGCATGGCATGCTGGGAAGCAAAACGCAAAGCACTGTCGCGCACATGATCCTGCGGTCAGATGATGTAATGGCGATATCCATGTTAACATCGCATGGTAATCAATCGCGGTGTCCAAAAAGATCGACGCCTAGTGGAGATCGCATATGTGTGATCGACAGCGCCTAGTACCTTACCTTAATCAGCAGCAGCAGCAGCAAAGCTCGAATCCCAACGGGCGATACAGTCAAATGTTCCATCTCACGATCGCCAGACGCCAACGATGACAGTGCCACAACAGTCGCGTGTATGTACCACGACGCCACCCACGCGTTATGGCGTGGCATGCTGGGAAGCAAAAAGCAAAGCACTGCCGCGCACATGATCCTGCGGTCAGATGATGTAATGGCGATATCCATGTTAACATCGCATGGTAATTAATCGCGCTGTCCAAAAAGATCGACGCCTAGTGGAGATCGCATATTTGTGATCGACAGCGCCTAGACCTCTGACCTTTATCGTCTTGGCATGAAGTGAATTACCTTACTTACTTACTTAGTCAATCAGCAGCAGCAGCAGCAGCAGCAGCAAAGCTCGAATCCCAACGGGCGACGCAGTCGAATTTTCGATCTCACGATCGCCAGACGCTAACGGTGACAGTGCCACTGCAGTCGCGTGTATGTACCGCGACGCCACCCACGCGTTATGGCATGGCATGCCGGGAAGCAAAAAGCGAAGCACTGTCGCGCACATGATCCTGCGGTCATATGATGTAATGGCGATATCCATGTTAACATCGCATGGTAATTAACCGTGCTGTCCAAAAGGATCGACGCCTAGTGGAGATCGCATACTTGTGATCGACAGCGCCTAGTACCTTAATCAGCAGCAGCAGCAGCAGCAGCAGCAGCAGCAAAGCTCGAATCCCAACGGGCGCGGACGCAGTCGAATTTTCGATCTTACGATCGCCAGCCGCCAACGATGACAGTGCCACTGCAGTCGCGTACATTCATCGCGACGCCACCCACGCGTTATGGCATGGCATGCTGGGAAACAAAAGGCAAAGCCCTGTCGCGCACATGATCCTGCGGTCAGATGATGTAATGGCGATATCCATATTAACATCGCATGGTAATCAATCGCGCTGTCCAAAAAGATCGACGCCTAGTGGAGATCGCATATTTGTGATCGACAGCGCCTAGTGTATTACATGCAGCAGCAGCAGCAGCAGCAAAGCTCGAATCCCAACGGGCGACGCAGTCGAATAAACGATCTCACGATCGCCAGGCGCTAACGATGACAGTGCCACTGCAGTCGCGTACATTCATCGCGACGCCACCCACGCGTTATGGCATGGCATGATGGGAAGCAAAAAGCAAAGCACTGTCGCGCACATGATCCTGCGGTCATATGATGTAATGGCGATATCCATGTTAACATCGCATGGTAATTAATCGCGCTGTCCAAAAAGATCGACGCCTAGTGGAGATCGCATATTTGTGATCGACAGCGCCTAGACCTCTGACCTTTATAATCTTCACCCAAACCAAATTACCTTACCTACCTCTGACCTTTATAATCTTCACCCAAACCAAATACCTCTGACCTTTATAATCTTCACCCAAACCAAATTACCTTACTTACCTTACTTACCTTACTTACCTTAATCAGCAGCAGCAGCAGCAAAGCTCGAATCCCAACGGGCGATACAGTCGAACGTTCCATCTCACGATCGCCAGACGCTAACGATGACAGTGCCACAACAGTCGCGTGTATGTACCACGACGCCACCCACGCGTTATGGCATGGCATGCTGGGAAGCAAAAAGCAAAGCACTGTCGCGCACATGATCCTGCGGTCATATGATGTAATGGCCATATCCATGTTAACATCGCATGGTAATTAATGGTGCTGTCCAAAAAGATCGACGCCTAGTGGAGATCGCATATTTGTGATCGACAGCGCCTAGTGTATTACATGCAGCAGCAGCAGCAGCAGCAAAGCTCGAATCCCAACGGGCGACGCAGTCGAATTAACGATCTCACGATCGCCAGGCGCTAACGATGACAGTGCCACAACAATCGCGTACATTTATCGCGACGCCACCCACGCGTTATGGCATGGCATGCTGGGAAGCAAAAAGCAAAGCACTGTCGCGCACATGATCCTGCGGTCATATGATGTAACGGCGATATCCATGTTAACATCGCATGGTGATTAATTGCGCTGTCCAAAAAGATCGACGCCTAGTGGAGATCGCATATTTGTGATCGACAGCGCCTAGACCTTTGTAACAAACGCCGGCTTCTCATGGTACCGCGCCGGGTTTGTTCAGCTGGTGACACGCATGACAGTGGTGACAGCATGACAGGCTTTACGAAGATGACCATCTGTGAGATGCAGACTTGTCAGAGAAGATATAGTCACCATCAGGTGACCAGGGAATGATAAGACGAAGATGGCAGTGACTCCTTTACCGCTGACGTGTCAGTCAGAATGCGGTAAACGGTAACATTGTTAGAGCTGGCATGGGATAATGACTTTCCATTGGCCAGATGAAGATTTAAGGGCTAGAACCCGTTACAGTTTTTGGAAATGTGACAGGACATTGAGATATAAGTAGACTCTGACCGAAGGTCAGGCTAGTGGACTCATTATTGTTTTGCCTTCGCAAGTACTAGGTGGCTGTTCGCGTGCCAGTGCTAGAGTGCTAAGACAGTTCTGCTCACAGCTTTTGTACACACAATAATTCGTGTTTTGTGATATAATATCAATTTTGACGGATATATTTTACTGCTGTTTTCATACTTTTTCAAAACAATAATGTCCTGCGCGGAGCGGCTTTTTATTTCAGTGTTAATCCGGAAGTGAAGGCCCTTTGGCGAGAAGTCAGCAGCAGTTGAAAGAGCGGATTCGGAAGTCAGGCGACTCCAGGGGCACCCACGGTGCACTGGCGGAACCTTTTTCTTCCCTGAACTTGGTGGTACTTGCACTGAAAGAGGTTCCAGTGACGGCGGCGACGGATCAGCTTTGAATTCACTAGACATGAGCGGTCTCCTTCTGCACAGTGATATGCTCAACACCTTGTTCTTCAGCGAATCCAGGGGCATCCCTGGTGCACTGGCCTAGCTGCTGACAGGTGTCCTTCAGTGTTGAGCTAATCAGCACGGCATGAGCTTGGGTGGCGGCGGCGACAAAGTCAATCAGCAGTTAATGTACACCTGGATGAGCAGCTCTCAGTGGTTCTTTCAGCTGACCACCTTGCTTGAAGTGAATCCAGGGGCACCCCTGGTGCACTGGCTTAACTGAAAGGCAGGTGTGTGTCACCTGGGAGCTAATCAGCAGCGGCATCTGCCCTGTCTTACCGGCTAAGAGTGGATCAACAGCTAATGTGCACCTTGATGAACTATCTTCCAGTGGGCTCTCCAGCTGGCCACCTTGTCTGAAGTGAATCCAGGGACACCCCTGGTGTACTGGCTTAGCTGAAAGGCAGGTGTGCTTGGCCTGTGAGCTAATCAGCAGCGGCATCTGCCCTGCCTTACCGGTTAAGAGTGGATCAACAGCTAATGTGCACCTTGATGAACTATCTTCCAGTGGGCTCTCCAGCTGGCCACCTCGTCTGAAGTGAATCCAGGGACACCCCTGGTGTACTGGCTTAGCTGAAAGGCAGGTGTGCTTGGCCTGTGAGCTAATTAGCGGCGACATCTGCTTTTATTTACCAGCGAAGAAATGGATCAGCAGTGAATCGCTGCTCTATGTCTGGAACTGCAACTTACGGTTTCTTGGGCAGCTCCACTTTGTCTGACGGTTAATCCAGGGACACCCCTGGTGTACTGGCCTAAGCCTGAAGCAGAGGAAGAGCTTGCTAGAGGACTGGCAGCTGCATCAACTCTGAAGGCGACAACTGAGTGGTCTATTCCCTGGTGTGACACAGTGACCTGGTGGATTTAGAGTTAATTACGTTCCCAGCCTGGAGTGCTGCTCACTACTGGAGTGACCTTCTGCTGCCTTATCACAATGTGTTGGAGAATTCTTCTATCCTTTCTACAGTATTGGTCAGCCGGTGAGGCCCTCATGTCACGGGCCACCTTCTGAATCAGCAGTAGTGCTGTGAATCCAGGGTGCTCAGCACACTGGCCTAGCCTCCAACTCTGTCAGCGACCTGGTACTTGTTTGCTGGACTGGACTGGGGAGTGAGCTTACATGCCAACCATGGCTTCCTTGATTAGCAGTGGTGTTGTGAATCCAGGGGTGCTCAGCACACTGGCCTAGCTCACACCGCTGCATATCAGTGCTATTTCTTGGTGTTGTGGAGTTGCCCTCACTGTCATTGTCCTCTTTATGAACTCTGGCCCAGCTTTAATTTTCCTCGCACGAATACTCTGCATCTGCTGCTGATTCAGAGCGCTGAAGAGCACTGCTGGACCTTTAGGCATTCGCTGCCCACACGCGTTTCGTTCTTTCGCTTGTTCAGCAAGGCGAATCCAGGGGCACTCAGTGCACTGGCCTGAGCCAGTCTGAGTCAAGCCTCCAGTCTACTGGGGAACTAGCTTTGCGCTGAGAGGGGGGACTCGCCCTTGGTCCCGTTGACTGAGCATCAACACAGTACTTCACCACGGAGGAAGAGGCAGAGCCAAGCGCTGCCTCTGTCCATTCCAGAGAACGTGAGGCACGACGGCTGGCACGAGGGCGGGCCAGTCAGGACCTTGACACGGAGTATATGAGCGCAGAGGGGTCGGGCTCAGAAACCACTCCCTCCGCACCGCCATCTCCAGCAGCAACAGCGTTAGAAGCAACAGCACTCGCAGCAGCAGTAGTAGCCTCAGCGCCTGCAAACCAGTTTCTCTTTGCGTTTGACGACGTAGACGAGATGGATCACTATGAGAAGGAGAGCCACTCACTTGACAAGGAAGACGTCAGACTCCAGTACACCGGTAGTAAGAGTGAGGACAAAGCGCTCTTCATCAGGCGTTTCGTGGACATGGTGGCGAAAGTCCAGCGGGCTTTTGAGGCCAGGAAGCGTAGGTACATGAAGTCAGCATCTTACCATGCGCTCAGTCAGCAGCAGAAGGAGGCCTTCGCTGGGTCCAGACCAGACTACAGATCATTGTGGGACAGCATACCATCGTTTCTAGCAGGGGATGACCATGCCACCTCAGTCGCTTATGACTGGTGGTGCGCTGCCTACTTGAAGAATGGCGTCATGGCTTCACACGCTTGCCATGTCCTGAAGGACGTTACCATGAGAGATGCCTACCAGGGATCTGTGCGTTGTGCTCAGCCTCCTTTTCACGAGCTGGCGCCAGGGTCAACCTGGGCAGTTTGTAAGGTGTTCGAGGAGGGTGATGAGGATGGCGAGGCGTCTGATGAGTGGGCAGGCGAGGGAACCTCTACGAAGGGTCTCACGGGGCCAGATGGCACTGAAGATTCTCACTACTCTTGGGCCTTGAGGGCTTTCGTTGCAGAGCTCGAAGCTAAATTCTTGATGAAGGGCACCAAAGAGAAGGAAGATCTCTTGATCGCCAAGCCGCAGACCAACGAGCAGGACGGCCTCGCCTACGTGAAGAGCTGTCGTCGCAGGGAGGCAGCTCTCAACACCGGCAGGAGGGTGGAGGACTCCGTCGTCAGACAGAACATCGAGGAATGCATTAAGGGCCTGCGCATCAAAGAATACCGAGATCGCGTGTCCGAGCAGCTGCGTGTCAGCCATCCTGCCCCCAACAGGGTTACTTGGGAGGACCTCGAGGTGATTGTGGAGGTGCAGGACAAGCTCAAGAACGATGCAGAGGCTTGGGCCCTCACACTGCAGCAAGAGCTGGTTCGCAGGCTCAACTGCGTGTACTCCTGCTTCGAGGCCAGGCAGATGGGGCTTGACCTGTCTGCGCTGGTATCAGCCATGAGGCGCTCGGGTTCTGCCTCCAAGACTGGGGACAGACGCAGGGACCCCAAGAAGAAGGAGCAGGCACAGCATGGTGGCGAAGATGCCAAGAAGCCTGTGAGGGAAGCGAACAATGCCGAGCGTCAAAAACCTTCTTACAGCAAGGTGCCACCACCTGATGTTTCGAAGAAGTTTCAGTGTGACTGGTGTTTCACGCGCCTGCCCCACTCTCCAGATCGCTGCTACACGGGGTGTCGTGATGCCCGGGTGCCGCCCAACTTCCATAAGGACAGGCAGAACTCCAAGTGGCCAGACGAGGTTAAGAATGCCCAGATGCGCGCCTACAACATCGCACACCGCTTTGATAAGCACAAGATGGGGATCACCACCAAGGAGTGGCTTAAGCTCCCGGAGGCCAAGCAGAAGCAGCCACAGCAGCAGCAGCAGCAGCAAGTGGCTGCCAGTGCCGAGGTTAAGGAGAAACTCGCCGCAGAATTGTCAGGCCTCCAGGCAGGGTCACCTCCAAAGGATGACGAGATCGCCGATGCACAGGCCCTATCAGAGGCCAGCGATGCGGAGACCGAGTACAACTCCAACTTCACCCAACAGGCTGAATACGAGGAGGATGAGCAGGACTGCCCTGCTGGGGGTGGTTTGGAAGGTGGTCGTGGTGTTGGCATCGATCACGCACCAAGTCTCCAGGCCAGCGCCGCTGTCGCCTTGGGCAACACTCAGCAGATGCGGGGCTTCCAGGTCAAGACGCCGGAGGAGTTCGATAGGGCCGCTCAGGTGCCTAGGGCCGTCCCTCCCGACGTACTCAGCAGGAAGGTCCACCTGTTGGCATCCAATCTTCGCAGCTCCGTGCGTGCCTGCTCGCAGATTGCTGCCATCCTGATATCCCAGAACGCCATTGATCTCCCGAAGGACATCGAGAATCTTTTGGCGCTGGAGGAGCTCATGGGCAAGGATCCAAATGATGCAACCGAACAGCCCACCGAGGTCAATGAGCATGAGTTGGAAGACACGCACGCCACAGCGACGCAAGGAGTAAGAAGGGAAGCAGACGGTTCAGGACATCGTGCAACCGAGGAGGTGCCATTGGACGAGATGCCCAACGGGGTGGTCGACAGCGCCGCCGCTCGATGTGCAGCTGCTGCCTACGTGGACGATCTGGGGGTGGTTGACTTTAGTGACCATGGACATGTGCGAGCTGGTACCATCAAGACCTCTGCCTACGACGCACTGAGGGCAAAGATGACGCAGCATCTGACCGACGAGCAGGTGCTATTGATGGCTCAAGTTCAGCCCATCTGCAAGTTGCAGAATGCCACTCTATATGAGGGGCTTGCGCTGGTGTCATCCGGTGGCGAGCTTATGCTGTACCGGGCAATCCTCATGGACACCGGCGCCAACTGTAACATCATCTCGATCTCTGTTGTGAGGCGGCTGGGTCTCACAATTTATGAAGCCACCACCGGCGCCAAGGTCACCAGATGTGACAACAGTCCCACAAAGTTCACCCATTATTGCTACGTGGACGTCATTTTGGCAGCGGGCACACCGCACATGACTCTACACCGGTTGTACGCCTTCGTGACCTTCGAGGCTGAGAACTCCTGGGACCTATTGATAGGCACTGGGCCGCTGAAGAACTCCCTGATGATTGACATCAAGTTGGGAAGTTGCGTGGCCGTGTCGCATGCACCGAAGGTTTTGGGCCTGGATGCTGAGGTGGTTCTTCCGTTGGTCGACATGACGACACCCAAGCGTCCTCACCAGCCCAGGAGGTTGGACCCGGTGGTATGTTTACAATCTGAGATCTTTGGGCATGAAACGGAGTGCAAATGGCTGGGGTGCCCACCCTTGGGCACGAGGGAGGAGAGATTTGCTGCCTCTGGGATTCGGTCTGAGCACATCCTTGACGGCGAGGAGTCGCCGGTGGGGTCACCGATGCCTTCGTCAGGGCCATCTGCTGCGCCCCCTAGACCCCGAGTCGCCACACGTGCAGAGGTCGAGGCGGCATCTCGCGTTCACACGTGTTCGCTTGAAGGAGGCCGAAGGAGCTACCTGGCGTCGCTGACGTCCGCCGAGCTGGCAGGGTCAGAGCTCATGCTTGCGCAACTTTACGCAGCACCAAACCCCTGGGTGGGCGGGCGCACGAAGTGGATTACCGATAGCCAGTCGACCGGGGGTCGTCCACCTCTGGGCGCTCATCTTGACCACAACTGGGCGGACCAGAGACTGTACCTGGACCGGCACCATGTGGCGCGTCTTTGCCGCATCCTTCAGGAGCTCCCTGAGGACATGCCAGCTAGACCTTCCCAGGAGCATGTCTGCGAGTTCGTCCGCTGCCTCGAGCAGAAGTGGGTGACGGTGGAACAGCTGTTGCCCCCTAACTGGCTGTATGTGGACCAGAAGTTGGATCACGACGAGGATAATGACTGTTGGGTGCTCAAGGGGAGCTATATGACACACGTGCCATCCCCTGCCAACAAGCAGGACGTCGTCAAACCCAGGGAAGAAGGCAGAGCACTCGACAGCCTCAACTCCATCCAGCGACTGCAGCACACGCTCCAGGAGCTGTTTACGTACCCCAGTGGTGAGGTCGCTGGCACCCTCATGTGGGATTTGAAGGAGCGTGTCCTCTGTGTACAACCAAGTACAGCCACGCAGCACCTCGAGCTGATGCGCTGCACGCTGGACCATGCGCGAGTGTACAACAGTGAGGAGTTGCTGGGTGAGCTTCAGCTCCCTCATTGGTACGAGAGCGCTGGTGTCTGGACGTACCAGCTGCTCAGGTACCTCCGCCCGGTGGACATAGAGTCCCTCTCGACTGGCGTCCTCCAACAGTACGATCTATATGGCAGCTTAGCGCCACCTCTGGAGCTCATCGTTCTGGGTTCGAGCACCATGCAAGTACTACCCGGTGGGAGATGGTCTTGGGGGAACTGGTAGGGTGTTCTCCCAGAATGCCGCTGCTCAAGAGTACGTGCGCTTGGGGGAGATGAGGAAGATGCTCAAGGCATCCAACACCAGGCGGCAGGGCCAAGAGGCGCTCAATGCAGATGCGCAGCGGAGGCCACCACCGCCCAACAACTTGACCAACTTCAGGCTCACCAAGCGAGCCCCCACGCAGCCACCTGCTCCTGCCGCGGGAGCAGGACCAGCCCGGGCTGTCGCGGGGCCATCTCGCGCCAGGTCGAGCAGCCACTCGCCACCTCGTTCGGCGCAGAGTGCACGACCATCTCAAGCTGTCGCGGGGCCGTCTCGGGCCAGGCCCAGTGGCCATTCGCCATCTCGCTTCGCGCGCATGGCGTACGCTCGCACTCCATCGCCTTCATCCAGCGACCATGAGGCCGAGGATTTGGTGTCGTCAGATCTTGACAGCAGCCCTCCTCATAGGAGGTCGCCCTCCGCATCGTCTGCCATGACCAACGCTGGCTCGTGGGCGAACTCTTTCCGTGTTCCGCGTGGCTCCCCGTCAATCTCTTCGGGAGGCCCACCTCCTACGCCTCCGAGTCCGCCGAGGGCGGGCCCTCTGCCTCGGGCTCCTGGGTGGGTGCCTCCATCCCCAACGGAGTCAGATTACGACGCTACACAAATGGCCACAGCATCTGGTCACTCGTTGCGCCAATTCCTGTCCGCGGAGGGGGTGGAAGCCTTGAAGGATCGTCGCAACCTCACTGTCTTCATAATACGGTTTCGCGTAACGGACTATGATCAGTGCAGGCAACGGCGCATCATGTACCAGCTCGGCGTCTGCAACCAGGAGCGGGGTCTCAGGATGCGGAAGCGTCCAGGCATCACCAGCCAAGTCGAAAGGAAGCACAACAAGACCATCGCGTGTGGGGAAAAGGGCTGGCGTCTCCCTCTTGGGGGACAAACTACGTCTTCCGGCCTCCTGGAGGCCATGACTTCAGCCTGGGCTGATTTGTCGCACCGTGACTCAGGGCACAGGTTGCCGGGGGGCCATGCGCGGAACGTCGCGTTCGCGCTGTGCAAGTACGTGGAGTTTGGAGCGGCGCATGTGCTGCGCTGCGTGGCGCATCCGGGTGCCACGCCCGTGTACTACATCTTCTTGGAAGACGAGCGGTGTCTTTCTTGGCAAGCTGAGTTCACGAATGAGTACTTCGAGCGAGACGACCGGAAGTTCACTTCCTTGCAATGGGGGACCAGGCATTCGGCCGCGCCATGGTTAATGCCAGCCCTAGGGGCCTTGGAGGCGCTGCGTCTTCCGCCGCCGCCGCCGCCACCGCCCGCCCATCAGGCTCACGTGGCCGAGCGGCCCGAGCACATGGATGCGGCTTCACGGAGGAATGTGTTCGAGGTTCGAGACCCCCCTGCTCGTAGACAGTCGGGCGCAGGCAGCGCTGCACGAGCATCTGCCCCTTCTGTCGATCGCCATGGGGCCGCTACCCACGTCGTTCATGCACCAAGGGATTCCAGGATACCGGCCGGTCTCACGTCGCGGTGTCCTCCTTCTCCAGCTTCGATATGCAGCGCGGAGACGCAGGCGTTTCAACGCTACACGGACGAACAGCGTGAGGCGCAGAGGCAGGCGCATTTTCAGCAGGGCTCCCCGGACGCAGCGGGCGGGTGGCCCTGGTGAACGACCAACGCTGTGGCCGTGGGCCGCCTGCACGGGCGGTCCACTTACGGCCAGGTGTCCTGCGAGCGTGTATCACGTTTGCAGGCAGTGCAGTGGTTTGGTGGTGGTTGGGACACGGTCCCGTTCCCGTGGTCGCCATATGGGCGATGTGGGAGGCAGTAGCCTGGCACCTGTCGTGGTGCCCCTTTCAAGTTTGGTGGAGGCGTTTCGTACGCTCGCTTTTGCACCAGCTGCCCGTATGGTGGTCGACTGCTCGACGTTGCCCCCTTCGTACATCTTATGACATCTGGGTCTTATGGGCTCTAGCCTGCGTTTGGTACCTTGGGCTCCTCATCTTGCGCGCCACAAGCGTCTATGCTGGCATCCGCCGCGTGCGTGCAGGGGATTGGGTGGTGATGCCCCTTCGGATGGTGGTCGTTTCCTTGGCGTGCTGGTCACAGTGTGTGATCATCCTCCTCTTCATGGTCTTCGCCTGGCTTTGGGTTTGTGCCGACGTCTACGCTGGAGACGTGGCATGTCACGGCTCCGGTCCCTTGCGTTGCCCGCTTGACGCCGGTCACATTCAACATGGCCGTGGATGGACCGTTCCGGCCCTGCGCTGGTCCCAAGTCTTCTTGTTGGGCCGCGTGCACTTGCCCGCTTTGCCCGCCAGGTTGGACAAGCCTCGCTTCGCGGCGCGCTGGGCGCAGCTACGACGCAATCTCCGCCTTCATCGCGTCGCGCAAGCCGCCTACGTGGCGCTTGTCCTTGCAGTCGTAAGCTTCACTGCTGCTGGTGGGAGCACTCGCTTGGCGCACGGGGGGTGGAGAGTCGTGGCGTGCTTCTTCGCTTCGCACTCGCCGGCAGCCGCAGCGCATTTCAACCGAATTTTGCGATTTTTTCTGCTTTTGTGCGGAATCTTGTGGGTCGCTGGCAAGATGACCGAGGGTGCGCCTACTTATGGTGTCACATCACCCACACGCAGCGCCTGGGGTTCGTCCCCCTGCACTTCCTGGGAGGCTCAGCAATCCTCAAGGCAATGGGAGCCTGGCTGGGTGGCTAATGTCGCGGAGCAGGATGAGGTCTTGCCGTACACCGTGCTGGACGAGCTTCAACCTTTGGGCGACACGACAGTGACCAAGGACGAGGCAGCGTGGCTCGACACTGAGCTCAATGCCACGTTTGGAGGACATCCTGACTTCAAGGAGGAACACTGGGAGGAAATGCGGAATGTTCTTCGCAGGTGCAAGACCACCTTTGCCAACAGTCCTCACGATCGGAAAGGCTACAAGGGTAAAGCGGAGCACAACACGTTCTCCATCCCTTTCGTAGACGAATCCAAGGCTGCCTACCAGAGACCTAGGAAGTACAGTCCGGGCGAGCAGGAAATCATCGATATTCATTGCAAGGAACTTTTGGAGTATGGCTTCATAGAGCCAGCAGCCAAGCATTGCAGGCATGCGAGCAACGTGGTCGTAGCTGGCAAGAAGGATCACGAGACTGGCCTGTGGACTCCAGTGTCTACACTGGGACATATCCGGACTCGTTGAGACCGTAGTGCGTGCGGTGCCGTCGGGGATGAGACCGCTCTCCGAATCGTCCCATCGAGCCCGGTTCACTCCGATACCGCCCTTCGGGCGGTACCGTCGGTCCCAAGACCGCCCTTCGGGCGGTCTCATCGGTTCCAGTTTGGCATGATACCGCCCTGCGGGTGGTGCCATCGGTTTCGGTCCAGCTCGGCTCTGACCCTCATTCCGGCTCGTCGGTTCTCATAGTCTTTTTCGATACGTTTCAATCCAGGCGAAAATTCTGATTGTACTGAAAACTGACCGTACGTTCGATAGCTTGAAATGACGGCATTGTACTCCTCTACACGTGACATAAAATTACGGGACGATTGGATAAGTGACGCGTATGTTATGGCCCGATCAGCAAACCCTATCATTATGGCGACATATGTCGCACGTTTCCCTGAAAATTCCGATTGTACTGAAAACTGACCGCATGCCCACGTTCGATAGCTTGAAATGACAGCATTGCACTCCTCTACACGTGACACAAAATTACGGGACGATTGGATAAGTGACGCGTATGTCATGGCCCGATCAGCAAACCCTATCATCATGGCGACATAAAATATTTCAATTCGGCGAAACCGGTTCCACTGTGCGTGACACGCGAATCCAATAGCCCGGATGGCTTTCTTCAAGAGCTGCGTCCTGCACTACTTGAAATCTGATCGCGTCATGCTTGGTTAACCTCGAGCCCGATCCGAAGTCGCGATTTTTTGAAAACTCAACAGCAACACAATCGAACGATAGCTTTCTCTCAGCCGCGGTCATTTCGTTGAACCAACCGCCGGGGATTTTGATTTCGACGCCTAGCTCCAATTGTTATTTTCCATCATACTGCACAATAAAGTGGTCGAGCAATACTAGTGTTCTATCACCTGCTGTTTTTTTCTTTACCATATTTGTGACTATATGATACCTACAGTACGGCTGTTATTCGCTCACTGAGAGGAGCCCTTACAGACCTTGAAAAACATTTTGTGAGAGTGAGAGAGCCCAAGTTTCGTCTCAAGAGTCCACTTGTCACGATTACAACGTTCAGCGTGGGAGCGGGCACCACAACCAGCCGAACTGACGAGTCGACCCGTCGGTTCCGATACACGATGAGACGGACTCGATATTTTTTGGCATCGACGGTGCTGGGACACGATGAGACCGTGATATCTCTAGGCCCGTCGGGTCCGAGACCGTAGCTAGTTCAGTATCGATGGTACTGGGACGTGGTGAGACCGCGTATTATTTGGGTCCGTCAGTTCCGGTACACGATGAGACCGTCCAAAAAATCATACCGTCGGGGATGGGACCGTGGGGGTCCGTGCGTACCGGATCCGAATTCGATCCCGAACCGGTACCAGTGTCGACACTGAGGGCACTACCGGGACCGCAGCTTTGTTTGGCGGCGATGTCTCCAGGCGACGACGTTATCTCGAGGCTCTTCGTCGCCAAAATTGAGAGAATCGAAAACTTCAGCAAGTCCCAACGCCAAGGAGGTGCGGCCGCTATGCTCCCTAAGCGGACGCGCAAGTGTCAAAGATTGCCGGTTTTCGGGTTGGCGCTCATCCCGACCCGCAGGTGGGATTCGACACGCGTCAGAAGAAGGCCATCCCGAAGTGCCCTCGCTGCCCCACGGCGGGCGATGGGCACAAATATCACACATGGGACGATTGCCCGCTTAGTGGGCGAGAGCATGCGGCGGGCACTACGGCCGCCTATTGCCAGCCGGCAGCAGACTGCACACCGGAGGTGCTGCACACTCTGGCGTTGTTCCTTGGCCTAAACAAGAATTTTGAAAAAAAATCATTCAAAATTTAGGTCAAAATTCAGCCAAAAAAAATGTCAACATTTTGAAAAATATAGGGGGTCCGTAGGGAAAATATCCACCCCCGTCTGCAAATTTTAAAGTTGGACCCCCATCGATCGATATTTTTCGAAAATTTGTCGAAAAATCTGACAAAGACGGTAGAGACGGTGTCGGCTGTCGATGTCGATGTCGCCGCCCTTCCTTTAGTTCAGATTTTCAATATTCTTTGTCGACAATGAGACGCAAGAACAGCCAACAACGAACAGGGGGGGAATCATCATCACCATGCTCGTCGAAGACTATTCTTCAGCTTCAGAATCTGATATATCTGAGCTCGATGTCACGGTTCGCTATGCGAACAGTATGTGTGACGCTGCTGTTATTGAACGGTAACAGCAAAACGCAATATTCTGGTGGGTGTATGAGTTCAGCAGTCTGTTGACCAGAAGTGCTTGCTTGAGCCCAATGCCCCTCATATATATAATGCTCTCACGCATCTCATGCGTTACCACCATCGGGTTGTGTACCCGAGAGCACTAGGTGAACTTCCCGCATCGGCTGGTCGATATAGCCATTGATGCTCGCATGCTGTTCAGTGCATGCTTGAAGCGAAGATGCGTCTTATCAGGACACGTTGGTTCTTCAAGAACTTGTCTTGCTTCGCCATCTCGATGCCTTGTACTTGGCCTCTCGATGACAGATGGCACTCACCTTAGGTGGATGACAGACATTATGACTGTACGTGTCATAGTCGACCGTACTGACAATACTTGACGACTGTATGTCATTATGACACATGACATGGCATGACATGACAGGTATGATAGGTATGATAGGTATGACATGTATGTCATCGGTCATATCCCTGACAGATCTCCCCTCTTAGAAGTGGTGTGACCTCACAATATAGGGTGCATACCTTTTATAAATGTCTTTGGTGTCTTTGTTGATGAACTGGCCAGTCTTCTTACACCGATGAGGCGTCCCTCAAGGTTTTTTAGGATATCGGGGGGAACTGAGTCCACTTTAAACCCTCACCTTAGGCATATAGCCCTACTATAGTTCTTAGGATGTAGCCCCCCTGATTGCTTTGGCGTTTCGTATTTCAGAGTGACGCTCGGGGTATCTTCCGAGGTTTACGTTACGGAGAGATATTGCGCTTGCCGATCGACGATTCGACCCTTTGGGTACTTGTTTCTACGGCCTTATATAGTGCATCCACCCATTCCTCCCCTCCTGAAGCTGCTATGGAGGTTCATAGGCCGAATGGAGAACCTTCTTTTCCAAGGTTTGTTTTAATGCAGGCGGAGAAGGCCCTGCTTAACGAGATATTGGAGGGTCTCTCTATGAGTCCACTTTAAATCCTTCACCCGATCTGCCAAACTCCTTTTTCGGTCCGGTACGCGCGCTCTGACGAACATTTCATAGATGGATTCGACAACGTACTAATGCGAATTCGTTTAGTCATGTGCGTCGAAACACAACTCAGGATCACAACTCCATCTACCTCAGAATAACATTCCGGCAGCTCAGAATGACTGGCCATAAGATCCGAATGACAACCCACGGTCTGGCAAAGGCAGTATAGCAGTTTTTATTATCCACAGATATGGTACCCGCATGTATGGGTATCTGTGCAAGGGTATGAATTGGTACAAGGCTCACTACACCTCAGCAACTAAGGATCAATTTCCAGCTCCTGATACAACATAATGATACAACATTAAGAGCAGGGTATATAGATGATCGACATGTATTAGTATATATTACAAGAAGTAAGGGCAATAGGCTTAATATATTGTTAGCCTTCATAGGCAGCTATTATGTTTGCTGCATTGGTCAGCTCTTTGGCTCTGACCCAGGTATCATGTTCAGGGCCGTAGCCTGCATATCGCATTAAAAAGTACTTGACACCTCTAGTGATCTTATGTGAGAGAATGTGTGATATCTCAAATAATGGTTGCCCTTCTTCGGTGATCATCTGTGGCAGAGGCAAAGGTGCTTGGATTGAGTCATTATATAACTCTATTCTGGATACAGGCTGAACCGGATAGATACGAATGTCGAGATCCCCGAAATCTAGCTCATAAGCACGTCCATGGCTGACAACTTTGGATATGGTAAACGGCCTAATGTATGGCTGCTTAAAGTGTCTGCCTGCCTCTGTCAAACCAGTCCATTGGATAAACTCAGTCCGTAGAAGAACTTTCTGCCCCATTGCAAATTGTCGGGGCATGTGAGTCTTATTGTCTATTACCCGGTGGTTGGGTGGGCCCAACTTAAGAGCCATTTAAGTTGGATGCACCCAACTTACCCTTTGGTGGGAATATTGGGAGTTGTCGTTACCGGATTCAGGTTTTTATTAGCTCAAAATGACGGGGGAGATGTCCTCTTTTACACACGCATCTACACTATTGAGTGAATCAAGCTTATCCGTGAGCAATTTTGGGAAGTATGCGAGGGGTAGGAAAAGTTGTGAAATTTCCAAGTGATTTTGGGATTTTACCTACCCATGCTACTTCAACCGAGGTTTTGAGGGTCAAGATGACCTCGGATGAAACTTTTGACAAGACACTGCAGAAAGAGCAACTCGAGAACTTGACGACTCAGGTCTCCGAATTTCCAAAGGACCTTCGAGTGTCACGGGGAGTCCCTTATATTGCCCAAGTTCTTAGGTATTGTGCACCCAACCTAAGAGAAATCCGGATTATTTCAGCACATACCCTATTGAAACGGCCTCATTATATCCCGCAATCTTGGATTATAGAGGTATAATGCATACCCATTGTTCAAAGGGAACATAGTAGCCCATGGCCTAGCATTGTTTTGGCACTATAAGTCTGATATTCGAGGGGTTATTGACGTTTGAAATATGGTTCTTAGGTTGGGTGCACCCAACTTAGTGTCGGGTAATAGACATTATTGAATCTGGCTCGGTTAATTTCTGCTGCTCGGGAAATGTTGTCTGCCGCATTGGCATGAACAGCCGAGTACTGGTCAAAGTGATCTCGAATAGCATTATGTATTGGAACATGAGCTTCTGGCGGAATAGTGATTGCCAGATCATGAGGCGAAAGTGGCTGCGCCATGGAGTCGAGATAAAAAGGTGTGTAACCAGTCGTAGCAGAAACTGTGTCGTTGATTGCAAACTCCACCATCCAACTTGATTAACAGGAGAACAGATGTCCAATCCCAAATCCTTCGTCATGGAACAACTGAACTAATTCCTGTCTTAACAATCAAGACTGGCATCTTATACTACTTGGGTTTTCAATATAGCACTGGACTTGCAAGTTCTAGCAATATGGCTCAGTAAATATAAGCATGTATAACAGTATGCACAGCCGCTATCGTGATCAGGCTGTATGCGTGCATGCCAAGCAATACTGTAATGCATGTATGTATGTATACCAAGCACAGTAGTAGCAAAGTATTTATGCATGTATGCATGTATACTGGATTAATACATGTGATCAAGCTGATTTCTATCACAGTATAGCTCATGCACACAATCACAGTATGTTGTGTGATAGTGATCTGTGATAATAATGATCTGTGATAATAATGACCATTCATTCACAATCACAGCATTTATGTGTATAATGATGACGATATCGCACACTCTATTTCTGCACAACATGTGTGTGTATGACGATGATGATGTCGCACACACAATTTCTGCACAGCATGTGTGTGTATAGTTGGGCCTTATTTTATCATGCGTCGATCTGTCGCTGTATGCGTCCACTTGGTGCGATTTACGAACATCGCGATTTTATACACTGTGTATGTCGCGTGATGCGAATTGTGTATGTCGCATATCGATCTGCATACTGATGCATGCGTCGCACGGTACGAATTATGATCATCGCACATCTGCGTCGCACGGTACGAATTATGATCATCGCACGTCTGCGTCGCACGGTACGAATTATGATCATCGCACATCATTATGTATACTGTGCATGTCGCGCGGTACGAATTGCGAAGATCGCTGTTGCTGATGATGAAATTATGTGCATCTCTGACGCTGTTGATGAGATTATGTGCACTGACGCTCATTTTTCATATACGCGCTTAATTCTCGCACATCGTACCATACCCTGCGATTATTGACAGCATACATACATCGTGCACACACCTCGTCGCAGTATATGTTGAATGCGATTATGTCGCGCCGATTGTTTTATGCACAATTCCGCTGATCGCTGCTGATCGCTGACGATGTATTGAAGCGAAAGCTGTCGCGTATGTGCAGATATTCGACGGTATATGCGAGCTCAGTCGCGCTGCATACAAATCAATATGTATATATGTGTGTCAAGTCTGCTGCACACTCGTTCTCGTTCGTCGCCTGAGCGGAAGGATACCACTGTCACGGTTCGCTATGCGAACAGTATGTGTGACGCTGCTGTTATTGAACGGTAACAGCAAAACGCAGTATTCTGGTGGGCGTATGAGTGCAGCAGTCTGTTGACCAGAAGTGCTTGCTTGAGCCCAATGCTCCTCATATCTCTAATGCTCTCACGCATCTCATGCGTTATCACCATCGGGTTGTGTACCCGAGAGCACTAGGTGAACTTCCCGCATCGGCTGGTCGATATAGCCATTGATGCTCGCATGCTGTTCAGTGCATGCTTGAAGCGAAGACGCGTCTTATCAGGACACGTTGGTTCTTCAAGAACTTGTCTTGCTTCGCCATCTCGATGCCATGTACTTGGCCTCTCGATGACAGATGTCACTCACCTTAGGTGGATGACAGACATTATGACTGTACATGTCATAGTCGACCGTACTGACAATACTTGACGACTGTATGTCATTATGACACATGACATGACATGACATGACAGGTATGATAGGTATGACATGTATGTCATCGGTCATATCCCTGGCACTCGACGTCGAGCACAACACCAACAAGACAACTCTCCGCCCAGTACACCTAGACCTGGGACGTGACGATGCCGACTCATCGGAGGACAGCGAAGACCGCGAACCGAGTCGCTTGGAGGTAGCGTATGCACGCACGCGAGCACAACCCCTTACAAACGCCTTCGAGCTTCGACCAGTTGAAGCGGAAAAGGAGCTCCTAGCAGCATGCGGACAGCGAGTTGTCGCAGCAGCCGGCTTTAGCAGCGCACGAGCGAGAAAGGGCACCTTCTCTGAAACCTCCTGGAAAGAAGCGTCCAGGAGGGGGTGTACGCATCACGAAGGAGCCGAAGATCGAGCCCTCCAAGCGCATCACCGAATTTCCCGACCAGTGTTTGCGTATCTCAGCAGGGAGGCTCTTTTGCGGATGTTGCAAATAGAGCTTATCTCTTTTGAAGCAATCGGTGAAAATCCATGTGCTCAGCGCCAAGCATCTTGGAGCTAAGGAGAAGTTTGTCCTGCGGCGAAGGGAGGATGAACATGTCCGTGATGTTCTGGTGGAGTATTTCAAGGAGCACGAGGACGAGGCCACCGCGAATAACCTGGATCCTGAGGTACATTTGTATCGCTACCGCGTCACTGAGGGTTTATATTGTACGCCGGGGTTCCGATATCGAAGAGCGACTATGTGCGGCCCCTTTTGGAGCGTGCTGACATTCGCCTCACAGCGGCACAGCACTTGAAACAGTACATCCCGAAGATAGAAGGCATGGAGTTCGAGACCCTGCAGGCTGAGATGAAGGGCGAGTCCATCTTTTTCCAGTTTGATGGCACAAGGAGGCTAGGTGAACCCCTGAACACGGTCGCACGCTGGTGCAACAAGGACTTCGAGTTGATGCAGCGTCTCGTGCAGTTCGTAACCCTCGAGTCCAACCCGGATAATGTGGCACTCAACTCCACATTGACCAACTTGGTGGCGCGCGAGTTGGGTTTGCCTTTTGAGGCGAGCATTTTCCCTTTTCCCCTTCCCCTTTCCCCTTTTCCTTTCCCCCTTTTCCCTTTCCTTCCCGTTCCCCTTTCCCCTATCGTCCTCCTCCTTTCTAAATATCGCGACATAACATCTCACCGCGACATAACATCCCACCGCGACATAACATCATCTCACCGCGACATAACATCCCACCGCGACATAACATCTCACCGCGACATAACATCATCTCACCGCGCGATAACATCTCACCGCATTATTTCATCTCACCGCATTATCGCATCGCGCAGCGCCTCCGCGCCTCCGCACCGCCGCGCCTCCGCGCCTCCCTCAGCGGCTCTACGGCTCCGAAAAAAGGAAAAGTTTCATCAAAATTTAGGCATCCTGAAAAAAGGACAAAAACTATAGGTTTGGCCCCGAAAAATGGGTCAATTTCTTTTTGACGATTTCAAAAAGAATTCTTGTTTAGGCCAAGTTGTTCCAGGTGTTCCAGTCTGCGGCCGACAATGGGCAGGCGGCTTTTTCGGCGGCATGCGAGCAGTACGGCGCACCGGCCGTGCTTAATGACTGCGAGTCGGCCGGGGGCGTGGACGTCTCGGCTTACGGCTTCGCCGTTGGCGATTCCGAGGACTCCGACGGCGACGGCATGGGCGTGGAGGCCGAGCTCCAGCAGTTGCGGCGTGACGTGGCCGCAACTACTGAGGTGTGAGGTAAATTTCAGCCACAACCAGGTCTCAATTGTTCCGCAGGTGTCTACGGTGGTTGCGGCTATGGCTGGCACAAATTTTACCAAAGGTAATACCTGGTAAAAGTAATACCGGTATTTTACCCGGCATTACTTTACCCCAAATTTCGTTACCCCAGTGCAGGGTGGTATTACTGCATTTTACCAAATTTTCATACCTTTGGTAATACCGGGTACGAGTATTACCGGGTATTACCCCCGCCATACCATCGATTGTACCTAATTTGACCATGAAAGTTCGCACCGATTACCCGATTACCTTACCGAAATGGCCGAAATCTGTGACTTGAAAACTTTTGGAAATTTCAGAATTTCGAAATTCGTGAAAGAAAGACAATAGTAAGTTTCGGGAACGATGGGCGAGGTTGCAATGTGCGATATGTGCTTGATTCGATACAGTTTTAATAGATTAGAGGTTCGTTAAAGCCGTTTTTCTTGAATATTGCCAAAACTCTCATCCCGGTATTACCCTAGTAATACCGGGTAAAGTAATACCGGTATTTTACCTGGTATTACCAAGGCCCAAAATCCTTTACCCGGTAAAATGCCAGCTATAGTTGCGGCTCCTGAGGAAAACGGCGCGCCGATCTTTTGCATGATGGCGCCCACGGAGGAGTTCGCTGGTGGCATTGAGATGCTGCTCCCGCCGGTGGCCCCCCCACCATCGAGATGGGGGAACATGCCATGGGGGCTCTGACGGTGCAGGCGGCAGAGCCGGTGGTGGCTCGATCGTCCACTGTGGGCTGCGGTGTACCGCCATCGCGCCATGGGGACTTGGCCCCCACATGCCGGTTGGGCTATTGGCATGCATCCTGCTGTGCTTTGGCGTGGCGGGAGTGGCGACGGCTGTGCACGGTGGTGGCGGCTATACGGGTGCACATGAGCCGGTGGTGTGCTACGGGCAAGCTTGCATCTTCCGTGGCATCGACACCCTCAGCCCGGTGGTGCGGGCACAGGTGCTGGCAGCCTTTCAGGCTGCGGCACAGCAAGGTGGTGAGGATGTTCTATCTGGTGGTGCACCAGGTGGTGGTCCCATGATCGATGGCTTCTGGGACTTCTTCAGCTGGCTAGCATCTGAATATTGTGGGAGACTCCACTCTCCAGTTCTTCTATTTTATTCTCTCCTATCCTATCCTAAATCCTATCCTATCCTATACTAAATCTTTAACGACCGCACGAGTATGATTTCGATACTACGGTTGGTTAACTATTCGAATATGCTATTTATGCTTTCCATATTCGGGTGTATGCTTTCTATACAAGGTAGCGGTTTCGGCTGTTACTTTTTTCTTACACTTATTATGTTACTTTTCAGTTCATATCTCAATTGTCTTCTCCGAAACTGGCAACATCTGAGCTCTTATGCATTTCAGAGCTCAACTCGGAACTCAACTCGGAACTTACTGTACTCTTATACTCCGTACACAGTCTAGAGCCCTTTCAATGATGGAGGAGGTGGTATTGCTAAGGAAACCACTAGAGCTATGACGTCTAGGGCGTCCTCAATATCATAGCGGACACCGGGAGTCGAACCCCGGTGCCCCGGTTGTATAGGTTGGAAACAACCGTCTAGACCATCTAGCGTTAGCATCTAGCATTGAGGACGCCCTAGACGCCATAGCTCTAGTGGTTAGAAATATCACTTCCTCCATCATTCAAGTCTATCGGTTCTCTAGTGTTACTCCGTACCGACTACCGAGTACTGTACTTTTTTTGTACTTAGCCGTTTTTGCCCATTTACTTGCGTTTCGGGCTCTTGTGCTCGCCTCCTAGCACAACCCCCCCCCCCCTTAGGGAAGGTCACGTCCACGTTGACCAGAATGACCACGTCCGACCTGTGAAGTCTTTTATACAGATCTTCTACTGTCGCTCAGGATGATTATACAGGTCTCAGCGGGTGGACAATTTGGTTGGAATAGAAAAGTGACAATCCTAGAATACAAATTTGAATTCTTAATTCTGGAATACAGATCTGCCTAAAAGATTCTTCCGCCTTTCAAGAATGATATTTTCCAAAATTCCCCCCACTCGGGACTTGTGAACCACTTTGGTGAGGTGGCCTCACCAAAGTGGCTCACCGAAGTGGCTCACCAAAGTGGTTCATAAAATTCACACTGCTGTAACGCGTAATGCGCCGGGTATTCTGAATTATTTATGACGTTTTGGTATATAATCTATATTTGGGAACTACCGTTTTCCCGACACAACTGACATGGCAAGAGAAATCCAGCGCAGATGAATATGGCAGTTCGATTAAAATATTTTCACGGCTGAAATCGCTCGAAAACCCATGATGTGTTAAGTGCGAGAGCCCGCCGCATTACGCCCCCCTTAAATATTCTCTTTTCGTGATTATTACTGGTCATACGAGCCTGGAAAGGTCCAACGTCCAACTCTATAGCCGATGTGGCGCAACATCATTCACGTCTTAGATACATTACGTGATTCATTAGACGGGCGAAATTCGGAACTATAATCTCATTCATCTGAACCGTGCACTGAAAATGTTGTAATATCTGCATTTAATCGTGCGTCCCCGCGAAAAGGTTGAAGTGGGGTACGTATGTACGGTATGTCATTTTGAGACGCAGAAGATTTGGTTTGGTTTTTGACAGATTCACCTCTCGCATACGTATGATACTCGCAGTGACACTGTCCCATTTTACAGCAGATGTCGCTTTGAGCATTTTGCGATGTACATATGTTATTTGTTAACTATGTAATTTAAACTTAACGCGGAACGCTCTAGCTCTCTCGCAGTGAGACCCCGTACAGCCAGGCGAAGATGTTTAAGATTACGTGTTCATCTAAGTAAAAATTTCCTATCTGATATTATCACATATTTCTACTGAGTCAGGGGGTATTCGCTTCGCAAAGAATGATGACCCCTTTCACTACTTTCGGAAGTCGCGAAAATCCTAAGATCCCGCTCAACATACCCACATCACAGCGCCGGCCCTTAGCGAGAATTGTGGTTCGTTGGCCATTCAGACCGTGCGAATTAATATTCAAAGATAACACATATGAGATAATATTTTGGTAAGCCGTTCCCTCATCCGCAGCGCATACTTGTTTGCAAGCGAGCGCGCAGATGAGGGACGAAACCCTAGCGGAAACGTGGACGCGGTTGACATCCGCGTGTTTGCTAGGGCTGACAGCGCGCTGTCAGATGCTCAAAACGTGTTCGTTATGCGAATATGAGATGTGTGGTACGCTTGTGCTATGCATTGTGCTTTCATGCGGTGCGTGTGTCGAGCCGTTCACTCGATGCGCGCCCAATGACCCCCTCCCTTGCGTGGCGTTCCAGATCCCAGATTATGCACGGATCTCGCGCGCGCAAAAATCATGTTGTTCCTAACACACCTAAAAATAAGTATGCAAAGTTTCGATGCTTGCGGTGTATTGCTCAGACTTCTACATCAAGCTGCTGGACAGTGACTTACGGGTCCGTAAGTCGGGTCCGCAAGTCGCTGTCCAGCAGCTTGAGGTGAAGGTCTGAGCGAGAACAGGTGAGCGGATTATGTTTTGTTCGACGTGAGCACGTGACGGAGGCTAGACACGTCATCATACCACGGATATGCGAATGTAAAATATAAAAAATGAATTTCACCAAGGTAGCACTTCACTTTTGTCGCATGATCTTTTATTTTTGTCGCACCATGCGACATATCAATTATATTCTGCGACGACAAAAGTGAGTGCGGTACTCATTGTTGTCGCAGTGCGACAAACAGTGAGTGCGGTGCTCATTATTGTCGCAGCGACAAAAAGAAGACTGAGATTTATGGACAGAATCTAGAAAGGTTGTACACAATATTATGACTATAAACATAATATTACAGTTTACGGAAGGAACAAATTTGACACGCTGGCATATTCAAACTAACTAACAATTGGCAGGAGAATGCGCTCACGTTAGCACAGCATGATTATATTTTCTACTCTATTTTCATTACATTACTATGCATATACAATAAAAGCGCAGTGCATACTATTTCGAATATGAAGTCACAGCTATGAACAAAACAAATCCTATCAAGGAGTGACTTCTGATATCCAAAAGCTAAGCAGGATGATGGGCACAACAACATGCAATTCGCCAGCGATGAAAGTAAAACTGAAATACCTGCACACAGCGAACGCTAAAACGTCAGAACGAAGTGAAAAAATATTGCAAAAATCATAAAAACAGTCAGGCAAACAAACATTCGAGAACAATAAGCAAAATAGTTCAAAATACACTCTTCACAAATTCCACACGGCAACATGCGTCTCGCCGATGAGCATAAAAGATTAGAAAAACCTGCACGCAGTAAACGCAGACAAGTCAGAAATAAGATAAATGACATAACCAGTTGCACACGCCATGGGTAACAGCACACACGCGAAACAAGCAATCAGGAAGGCAAGCAGGCATTCAGCATTGCGGCGAAACAGGAATATCCTGCAAAATTACAGAGCGCAAAGTCAGTGAGAGCGGTGGGACTCGAAACCACGCTGCACAATCTGTGCAGATATCGCCCTCGGAAAAAACGCACACAACATGGGAAACGAACAGAACGAATACAAAACAGGCGCTCGAAAACCAATAGTAAATTCCTGCAAAATATCAGTTAGTGAAAGCTTGTGACAACATGAAAACCGTCGGGCTTAGACACAGCCCGTCAGCCGGCCTACAAGAACGAATGCCGTATACGAAGAAATTTAAGTGCCGCCAGCAACCGAATGTTGCTGGCGGCGTCACACGTAGAGCAACAACGAACGCGACCTGTAGAACAACGAAACGCAACTCAGCAAGGATGTTACGATTTAACCGGAAATTAGTTAGTATGCAAGGAAAAAATACATGCAGCAGGACAAAGCAAGATACAGCAGAAAACAGTGTGAGGTGCGCCGCAAAACTAAAGCGTCAAGAATGAACGTATGTGTCAAAATCGAGATAATATCGGATATGTGAAATCAGCCAGCCGCGGCCCGCGTGGGCCTCACCGGTGAGCCGATTTCGCCATGACATGACATGCGTTGCCATGTCGATGTTGACCGGACGATGGATGGAGGTCACATCGACATGTCTAGCGGGTGTGGCATTCAACTGTGACACTGTAATCTTTGTGCGACGAAAGAAAGCACCGTGTCGCAAATACCATGCCATGTCAGCATGTTGCGAAAGCCTGTATTCAGTCGCATCGCATTTGTCGCGACGACGCCACACTTAAGGGCTTTTTGTGGTGCAGTTTTTTAATTTACCAATATATAAATCGAAACTGATCGCGTCGCCGATTGGCGTAGCCAGCGTCTGCAAACCATCTCGCTTTTGTCGTGCGATCCCTTTTCCTTGTCGTCCCATATTCATGGTGCCTATCTCAGGTCCCTACGGTCCTGGAAAACGTTAGTATGCATGCTAACGACGTACTAATGCGTGCTAACGACATGTTAACGAATTATAACAATGCATGCTAACGACATATTAACACAACGTTAGCATGTCGTTAGCATGTATGCTAACTGGAATTTATATGCTAACTACATGCTAACGACATACTACCGATATGTGCTAACGACACACTAACGCAACGTTAGCATGGCGTTAGCACGCTCTTAGTACGACATACTAACGACATCATAACGGCATGTTAACGGCATACTACGGACACGCTAACAATGGCAAGCCAAGTGGTTTAGTATGCCAATATGATGTCCATAGCATTGCATTAGTATGTTTTTAGCATAATATGTCCATGCTAACGCAACCATCATAAACGCATACTAAAGACATGCTATGGACGTGCTACGTGGATACTAACACTGATATGATAACTTATGTTAGCATGTTCATATAGTGTCATTAGCATGCCTTTAGCATGCTATGCTCGTACTAACAAGTACATACTAAACGCATACTATCGATACTATGGAGACCGCCGTTATTCTCGACCCAACGGCCGACTTCTTTGAGTGCATAGGATGACATTAGAATGTTGAATGTGTGATAATGACATGCTAACGCTGACGTGCTATCGGCGTCCTAAGAACATGCTAGCGACATACTAACGTCCCTACCTTTCCGAGGAATTCCGCTCGCTTACCACCTGACCCGAATCGCATCATACTCCGTCGCATATCCTTCCCCTGCCCTTCTAATCACCATATAACATGTTCCTGGTGATCTACGCACCCCCACATGCCTCACCACTCACTACCCCTCAAGTTGGCGCGAACACATGCTTAAGGCGCAGTGGCGTTAGCATGCCTTTAGCATGTCTGATGTGTGATAATGACATGCTAACACTGACGTGCTATCGGCGTCCTAAGAACATGCTAGCGACATACTAACGTCCCTAGCTACCTTTCCGAGGAATTCCGCTCGCTTACCACCTGACCCGAATCGCATCATACTCCGTGGCATATCCTTCCCCTGCCCTTCTAATCACCATATAACATGTTCCTGGTGATCTACGCACCCCCACATGCCTCACCACTCACTATCCCTCAAGTTGGCGCGAACACATGCTTAAGGCGCAGTGGCGTTAGCATGCCTTTAGCATGGACATGCTAACAGGCCTATGGGGCTTTAGCATGCCGTTAGCACGCATGCTAACACCTATCTGGCGTTAGCATGCCATAGCATGTCCATGGCACGCGTTTAGCATGTCGTTAGCAGCATACTAACGTTTTCCAGGACCGTAGGGGGTGCTCGCACTTCTTATTGGCGGTTACGCGCGATCGGTCGAAAATATTTCATGTAAGCCACCCTGAAATCTGTAGCACGTGCTCCTTCTCCGTGCACAGTCAGCTTATGGTATTTCGCGTGTGACCTATATTCATGGAGTTTATCTAATCTCATGGCTTCTCTGATTGGCGATTATGCGCGATCGGTCGGAAATATCTTTTATACGCCATCTGAAATCTGTCGCGCTGATAAGTTCTGCATGGATATCCATAATTCGATACTACGCCCAGGAATATTCTATGCGTCTCTGATTGGCGGCAATGCTCGATCGATTTATATAACTCTCCGGCTAGCCATATAAAGGTGACCGGTGTGGACTGCAACATAATTACATATGGGCGGTTACTCCCGATCTGTCGGGGAAATCACACTGTTTCCGTAAAAAAAGGGCCCCAAAAAGTTAAGCGCCGTGACACTTGAGACAGTTCTGGTAGTATCGTGTATGTCGATGTCACTTTTTCCAGGAAAACCTGTTTCGCTCCTATAAGGGAAACGCAGGACCTTGCAGCATTTTTTTGAAAAAGCTGCGAACCGTCGTTGTATAATGTTGCGTATGAATCGGATCTTTTTGCGACACGGCAGAAAACATACCCCTCGCGACAAAAGAAAGGCGCTTCCTTTCACCAACAAATATTTTAGTGAATATAAACCTTTGGTATATTCACTACATCGCGGCCAGATTATTGGCTGAAAAAAAAAGGGATTCCCACACGACTTGTATTTATTGGTCATAGAGACCACAGGCTTTCGCTGGAAGCGCTTTCGCGTTTTTTGCTCTTTTCCCGCATTTCCCCAATATTTCCCGATATACGTATATCCCTTTGGCAACATTGTTATAATATTTTTTCGAGGGACGGTATAAAATTTTCAGTTTGCATTTTAAAATTAAAAATTAATTTTTCTATTCTAGGATTGTCACTTTTCTATTCCGAAATAATAATTTTTCGATACATCGGCGCCCCAATTCACAAAACCCCCCAGAACCGACTTCTGCGATACGCGTCCAAATGCCGTGAAAACGTGTCACCATAGCGCTAGACCCTTCCTTAGATGATACCAAGTGACACTAGTGGGTGAGTCTGACACCATTTGAGTGCCCATGCTCGCATACTCATTTTCGCTGTGTCCAGGCGGATCGCGGTTCAATAGTTTTGCCAATATGTTACACGTGTATTGCAATATCTGGATATTAGCATACCGTCTTCAATATGCCTCCAATATGCCTCCAATACATGTTCAACACGTGTATCGAACGCATCTAGAAACGTAAGGAAGGCTCCAGACACTCTTTTAGCAATTTCCGAGAGACCTCTTGGGATTCAAGGCTGTCGCGACGGCTGGTTTGCATTTCAGCGACTGATCGGACGCCAGCAACGCCGCCGGTTTCGCTTGCATGCGCGCTGCCCTGTCCGCTATGGTCACGGCCGTCCTGCAGAAGCTCGTATTTTTTCTGCGCCAGCTTTATCCGATAAAGTTGCCTACCGTACGGCTCCAATGCAAGGTTTGTTGCTTGAATATATGTTGCTTGGTGCAGATGGTGCTCCTGGTGTCTCCGAGTTATACGGTAACTTCAAGTACACTGCGTCGATCTCCGCGATCGTCAAGAGCGCTACCTGTCCGACGGCGGACTCTTCAGGCAACTGTTGCCCCATATATACAGCAAAGTTCTCGTCGTCGTAAGTCATTTCGTTACTCGGCATATGGTTTGGTCGGGGGTCCTCCATAACCTCCTAATGGCATCCTAACGGTATCCTAACACCATCCATTTTGCGTTACAGATTTGCTGGCATGATACCATTAGCATGCCGGTAGGTGTCATTAGGCCACGTCCTACGCGAAACAAATGTGTTAGGATGCTGTTAGGAGCCTTTAGGATCTTGTTAGGAACGTCCTATGTGAAACAAATTTAGGGGTTTTTAGGGCGGACGTCCTAACGGCATCCTAAAGGTATCCTAACGCCTGACGTCCTAGCGGGAAAAAGAAATCCTGGAATATTCTTTGCGTTAGGATGCCGTTAGGAGTACGTTAGGCGTTGCCTCATCAGGACGTCCTTACAGTATCCTAACGGCATCCTAATGGACCACGTGCCGGTATCCTAACGGCATCCTAGCGGGGGGAAACCTTACGCATCCTAACGCATCCTAATAACGCATCCTAACGCATCCTAACAATGTTCGGCGTTAGAATGTCGTTAGGATGATGTTGTGGCATTTATGATGGAATATTCCAGCAAAGGTTCCCTACGTTAGTATGCTGTTATGGATACCGTTGCCGTATCATTACGACACAGGGTCCCTGGATGAGGCATAGGGGGTCGCGCGATGGTCGCGCGCGGGTGCGCGCGAATGCGCGCGGGGGTCTCGACTCTCGAGGTCGCACGATGGGTGCGCGGAATTCGGGAGATCTCCATCAAATGCAGGGGGGTTCGCGCGCGGGGACTTGGGGGTTCACAGGGTTCGCGGGCCGGGAAGGGGGCGGGAGTGGGGGGGCATCTATCACCCCACTAAGGCTAACCCTACAGCCGTTTGCTGGCAGGCCCGTCATGCCCCGTAGACTGGCGGCGACAGGCGTGCCTGGCGCGACTGGGAATTGAACCCAGGTCTCCCATCAAAAATCTTCGATTTTAACCGGTAGACTACGCCGTTTATTGTTTCTTTATATGATGGTGTGCGCACAAATTATTGTTCTAAGAATGTAAATCTGGATTCAGATTTGGTACATTTCAGATGTCATAATTGAACATCGCGCGACATTTTCATCGCGCGCGCGCTCCAACCACTTCATTTCGTGCACCACCCCCTTCACCCGCCCCCCTCCCCCCAAATTGCGCGGCGCCCCATCGCAACCCCCCCGGCGCATACCTCCCATATTGTGCGCTCCCATTCCCCCATCCCCCGCCCCATGTCGCGCCTGCGCCCCCAAAGCGATCATCGAATATTAACAAAGCAATCATCGAACTCCATGGAGCGCGATCATCGAACCCTATTGAGCGGTCAATATCATCGAGCGATCATCGGCAAACCCTATCGAACGGTCATCAAAAATCATCGAGCGCGGTCGTCGATCGTTGGACCCTGTCGAGTGATCATCTAACCCTATCGAGGGTCATCGACATTTCAAGGTATGTCTTACGCAAGGTCGACTTTACACAAAACTTCTGATTTTCTAGATCGTGAGATATAAGCGATTTAAGTTTCCGCTTATGTATGGTTAAGTATGGGAGATAACTGAGCGGTATCGACCATAACTTTTCAATACCTGGGACAATTGCATACCCGGAGTACCCAATATGTTGAGATTGCTTTGAGCGACATGTTTATCGAATAAAAATATTTTCGGAAGTTTTGTGTAAAGTCGACCTTGCGTAAGCCATACCTTGATTTATATCTTCGAACGGTCATCGAATGCATTCGAGCAGTCGGAGATCGGATCATATCGACGACAAGTGAAGGAACGCAAGAGGGGAGGGGCCACCCCCCCGCTCGATCGCCGATCTACTTCCTAACGACATCCTAACTTCGGCATCCTAACGGCACCCTACTAAGGGGATCCGTATCACCATCCTAAGGTTATCGCATTTCCGCCCGGCTACCTATTGCCTCGACAACATCATCCCAATCACCCACGCACCTACGCCTGCCGAAAGAAGCACCCCTCACGCCACTTGGTGCAAACACATACGTAATAATAATAGTAATAATAATACATTTACGTCGATGAGTAAGGCAAGGCCTTCGGAACGATCTGCTAGAGTCTGTTCCCCTCATACATAACTGTCTGCTAAAGCAGGAAGCATTCCACAAAGCATGGAAGCGGAAGGAGCATACGTAAGGCTCCTTTTCGTTAGGATGTCGTTAGAACGCACGTCCTAGCGGAATTTCTTGGCGTTAGGATGTCTTCCGTTAGGGTGTAGTTACGATGCCTAATTATACTTTAGGATGCCTTAGGACACGTCCTAACGTTTTCCAGGACGATAGGGTACCTACCTCTGGCCGCCCACACTTCACATTCGGACACGCGGGTGTTGGGGGCCGTTTGGACATAACGACACGTTGGATACCCCCCAACATGTGGGCAACACACCATATCCGGGCATTCGCATTTCGAGTGCAATTTCTCGTGTGCTCCGTTATACCCGATCACCGATACCCTAATTTCCTCGTGATACCTGCAGCAGCAGGAGATGGCGTCCCGCTGTTTGAGCCTCCGAACCTGGCGCGGCTTCCTCTGATCGAAGCACCGTAGCCCAATGCGTATCTCAGGTTCCTTATTCTTCTCAATTTTACGAAACACTTCTAGCTGAGTCATCTCTAGCCACTGCTTTGAGACCTTCTTGCCACCTCCATCAGGTCGCCGCACTCTAATTGTATACGAGGGTTTTTTTGAAAACTTTGCTCCTCACTTTTCCTTTCCACCACACACACTACCGACCCGGTCCCGAAAAAGTGGGTGGTGGTGGGTGGGTGGTTAATGGAGGGGGGCGACGACTCCGAAACCTCCTCGGAACTGGACGATATCAAATTCGTTCAAAATCACAGTACATTTTCGTAAAAATTCGACGAAATCTTCAATAATCTGCCTATAGCGCAGTCGGTTAGCTCGTCAGAATCCGGATATACCCGTGACGAGTTCAAATCCCGTCGGGGGAGAATTCGGGATTTCGCGTAAATTTTCGTCGTCGTCGAAGTCACGTCGAATTATCGCTGATTGACCCAGTTTTGAGTTTCAAGCGTTTACGGTGGCTAGGCACTACTGAACCTCCGAGCGCCCAGAGTCTTGTGAAAATATCATGTTGAAAGACTTTTATTTTTGTCACAGGTATATGTGTAAGGCTACGAAGGCGTTTTTCGACCGGGCAGCCATTTTCTCCAACTTTCGGGTCTAGTGGCAGGATGTGCCTCTTACGAACGGATTTTGTCTCTTTTCGAGGTGAGTACACTTAAACGCCTACTTATGTGCAGGCATTGATGCGTGTATGTGCACATTGGTGTCAATTGAGTGTAAAACCGTCGATCATCGTATGGACCTGTCTGGGAGAAATCGTGCGGGTTATAACAACCCAGGTTATAACCCAGGTTACGTTATAACCCAGGTTGCGTTATAACCCAGGTTGCGTTATAACCCAGGTTGCGTTATAACCCAGGTTGCTTTATAACCCAGGTTACGTTATAACCCAGGTTATAACCTAAAATGGACTTCAAGGTTATAACCAGTTACGGGTTATGTCCGGTCTATACCATTATCTTCAAATTTAAAATTGGACTTCGCAAGCTCCAGATATTCACAAATGGGTGAATATGAGGGGAAGCTGTTATTTTAAAAGGGGTTTAAAGATAATTGATGTGGCATTATCTGTGGCTTGTCAAATGTGGCCCGATTGACTTTAGTATGCCGACTTTCGCAAGTGTTCTGACCTGTGTACCTACCTGTATTGAGCTATTGACGAATCGATGTATTGGTCAGATATCAATGTAATTAGGATCGATCGATGTTCTCAGCAAGATAACGTCGGCATCGATCGAGTCGTGACAGGCATAATCGGTATCGATCCATGGCTTCAAATTTGCATCACCATCGATCGATCTTAATGGTTGACAATCACTATCGATCGAGCAACGTTGGCGAAAAATCGAAATTATTCGATTACCTGTTTCCAAACCGATAAAGAGCCCTGATTTGTGCAATTATCACAAGTATCAATATCAATACTATCGACATAAAAAGACATCAACATAAAAAGTCCTCCCCGACTAATAAGGCACAACTCGATAGATGGCATTAAAAACTTTTGAAAGATTCAATCTAATATAGGTCGTTTTGGGTTTTCCTGTTATTCCTATCAATCGACAGGGGAAATCGTTAATAACACAATTTCGTTATCATTCGCAAAAGTGAAAATTCGAAATGATACCTCTACGGATAACTTTTAAAGTGCTATTCAAACCGATCGATAGCATGGGTAACTTCGATACCGTCCCTCGTCCAGATTAACAACACAAAATTCGACAATTTTAACGCTGTGCCACACAGAGGGCTTTCCGAAATCAGCAGCCCCCATTCCATGCACAAGAAAATAGTACACCACATCCCCTGTACCATATGTCCCACACCAAGTTTTCGGTATTCGTTTATGACATTCGCGCGCGGTGGGTTTGGGAGTTTTGATGATTGTTAAGTGGTGTAAATTGGGCGAGGTGTGAGTTTCGTGCATAAAACATGATATGCAAAGTATCATGTCGAAAAAGTAGAAAAATGAAAAAGTTATGAATTGTTTTCGTTTTCAGATTTGATAACTTTTTTGATTACGACTTTTTCGCAGGCTGAAAACCTAGGCCAGAGCTTTTGTGGATGATGAAGAATGACGATTTTTGGGTGTGAATGATGGTGATGATGTTTAAGGTGGCATAGGATGACGGCGTATCCATCATGCATGACTCGTCGTAAAACGAACGTGGGACCAGAAAGATAGCGTTTCTGACAATAACGATTGTGCCACCTCGCAAGATCTTTAGTTTTTGTTAGCCAATGGAAACCGTGGGCCATCGATCGATCGGTCGATACGATGATTTACGATCTATAATTTGGTTGGTTGGGCGGCGAAACGATTCTGCTAGCGTTCGATTTTCAAACATATTGCACACCAGAATTTGAATAACCAAGCTTACAAGTTCTTTATCACGGCGGCCAGCAGGATACGCGTGCTTTGGACGAACTGAGGGAATAATGTTTTTGCCGATCGTTGAACTTACCTCACCAGTCCCACAGAGTGCTCTTCACTGCTAGCTTCGCATAACGAATTGGTTGCGAATCCTGCGTGCTTTGGTATGCGCCGGCTGCTGGGATCTTTTGGTGGAGGTGGTTATGCGCCGGCTGCGGGGATCTTTTGGTTGAGGTGCAGGGCACCCGAATTATCAGCGCGAACTATGCTGTTGCTAAATCCTGTTGCTTTCGTTTCGTCCCACAAGTTTCTGGTGCCCGTTCTCAGGATCGTGTGCTACGAAAGTCGTGGTAATGCTGTTGCATCGTTGATCTTGAACTGGGCAGCAGCGCGGTCCATCTTGAAATGGGAAGCGCCGATTATCTTAATCGAGTAGCAGAGCGTCTGGGGCTTGTCCTGGCGGGATCTTCCTCGGTCTTAGTTGGCCATGCTACTTTCAGTTTAGGATTTAGATCATGCTTTTCGCTTAGGCTTTTCGCTATGCGCCTTTCTTCTCAACGTATGTGAACCAGTCAGCGATGCTGCTTTTTTTCCACCGCCTGACAGTTTCGGTTAATGTCCGCAGGTACTACGGGATCTACTGCTCGCCCAAAAAATTCTATTTAGCACTCGCAGTGTCTGCGGGATCTGCGTGGCACGAAAATTCGTGATGTCCTTCGGGACACGTTCATTTTGCTTGTTGAGATGCGGTATGGATTTGCTGTTTTAGAACCCGTTTAGTATCAGGTTATAATAGAATAGTTTGATAAGCGGTATTGGAATTATATCTATGTGTGGTTGCAAACTTGTAGTATCATTATGTATTATTTTACCCTGCATGATTTCTGTTGTGTGAATAGCTGATATTGTTGACCGAGCAAGTCGAACCCTGCCGTCACTGAAATAAGCGTTATATATTGGTTCAAATCTGATGAACGGAAACGGTGACTCTTTTGAACAGAGTGAAATAAATGCCTGCGAATATCATCACGTGAATACCACGGAATTGTCAAAATAACCAGGACAGGTCATGTCCCAAAAAATAATTTTGTCCCGTATTCATCGAAAGTTATCAAGTTATTTGAATAGTCTACTATATGTACTTCAATATATTGCTGTCTTCGGTGCATGCCATGTATATGAGAGGGTGTAAGGTTCACACCACACAAGACCAGTAAATTGAACTCCAACCCATCTGCCACCCGGGAAGTCAAAGTTAACGAAATGGGGCTGCAGTCTCGGGGGCGCACTGGCTACCGCTCGAAAGATAAAACTGACAGCAGTAATCCCACCTCAACGCGCTTTCAAAAAATTCACAGATGGCGCGCAACTGGAACCTTCTGAGATATCACGAGCAAGCAAGGAAGGTGATATCATATTTTACAAGACATGTCGTGGTGAAAAGCTGGAGATTGTATTCAAGAGTAGTCACGTTCTTAAGGCACATATGGTTAGCAAGTGTAGCACTTAAAAGTGATCACAAAGACGATTTATCCAGACTGCGATCAGGAACATCTGAATTAGCCGTCTTGACTTTGAATGATGCGCCAGCCAAATGCACGTACATGCACCAAAATTCAGAGGGAAGTTTGCAGGGAGATAACGATACTACAGTGGATGTGCATAAGTATACCAATAATATAAATATCAACGCGTGTTTATGCTATTATATAATTACTACATAAGAAGGCTTTCGATCAAACAGTTTAAGAGAAGGGCGCGACGGTGGAGATGGTGGAAGACGGGGACACCCAGTCCCAGACGAACAGGTCAGACATGTTTGTCAGGATGGTGGTGTCCCATGGGGATGCCACGTGTGCTGCCCAGTTCTCAACTGCAGAGCACAAAGTCCCTCCTCGTCAGGCATATCATATTAAAGGAAAGAAAAACACACAGACGGGTATGTGCACACATAACTCTAGGGGCTTTCGTATCCGACGGCTTACCAGGGGTTCCGCCAACAACGGCGTGTTGGGTGTAGATGCCCATCATGGCGATCATCGCCAATCTGCCGTTCTTGATCTCCTTAAGCTGCAGGGAGGACATGTCCTTGGAGGCCCAGCCGAAAGGATCGAAGATACCACCGGGGTAACCAACGACACCTGGCAAAAAGAGCTGAACTATGAGCACCAGCGTGTAAAATAGCATTTATAATGTCTGTCAAGGTTGAAAGAAGAAAAAGAAACTTTGGAAACGCACCCTCGGGAAGAGAGTTGCTGGAGAAGACGGGGTCCTGGTTCACGGAGCCAGGGTTCTGCAAACATACGCCCAAACGGTTAACTTCACGGCGCACACATAGAGCACTTGGGTAGGTCAACCCGCAGCTCTCACTGGCCTCACAACTCGGCATACTTGAGGGATACACGACTCGAATTGGCAAAGGCAGCTTACCTTGATATCCAACCAGCGGCGGGTCTCGGCATATCCCATCATGATAACTTGGGTGGTCCAGATGGCAGCGGTGGGGGCGAAGTAGTCGAAAGTGGCAGCATCATACCAGTCAACACCGGCGCCAGCCCAAGAGATGCCCGCCTGAGTATCCACAAACGCACCTCAAAGGCTGCACGCGAACGTTTAGGTGACACCTGATTCTCTAGACCGATGAGCTACCACCTGTTGAAAGTAACCGAGTGCGGACCCCATGAAAATCGAAGGGAATGCTTTAAGAAGGAGCTAAGAGAATCCGAATCGTGGGCACGCAGGTCTTTTATCGGTGTAAGCTGAGTTGGACTTGAACCGCGGATCGAAGGCAAATCAACTCCGCCCTCGTAAGCATACTGCAGAACTGCTATTCCCACTGCTATGTGCGTATGCAAGCCCATATTTTACCTCCGATGTAAGCGTGGGTGTAAAAACCGGAAGGTTGACGCAACGGAATAAGCTAATCAGGGTGCGCTAGCCATCGGGAAACCGAAGTGAGTTTGACACGCTGCCCGCCACCCTCAGCGCAGAGCGAAGCTGGAAAAAGAGCAGTCAGCGAGACGCTCATCACGAAGTAAGCGGGTGTGAGCACCGGTAAAAAAGATGCAAAATCAGACTACCAAAAAACCCGGCTTTGGTTTCCCCTCCTTTCCAGCAAACACACCTTGGCTGCAATGTCGGGGAAGACGCAGCCAGCGACGCCGAGCATAGCGAAACGGGCATGCACGATCTCCGCCTGCCTGTACCAGACAAGGTTGTCGGGGTCCTTGGCCTGGCATAGCAGCACCGAAGGTAGCTTAGCTGAGTAAAGTTGTATGGGTAAGGCACGGCTCCAGGAGCCAGAATTAAGCCGAGGAATGTAACAGTTCAGTGTGTTTTAAAACCTACCAGACCAAGAGGGTCGAAACCGAAGTCTCCGGCCATGGAACCATCGAGCCACTCGGGGGCCTCAGAGCCGGGAGCCCAGGCGGCATCACGGGCAACAACAGACAGAGCAGTGCGGCCGGAGCGGGCAGCAGATGCGCTTTGAGCGAGGCGAGCGCCAGCCATGAACTTGGACTGGGTGGGCACCGCGCGTGCAACAGTGGCAGAGCCAGTGGTGCATGACGCGGAGGCCTTCACCACCTGGGCGGAAACGCGGACGGTTTGAGATGCCATACTTAATACGTAGTGGGTGGGGGTGGAGGTGTTGTGTGCGGATGGGTGGAAAAACAAAGCAGCGAGCTACGCCTAATAGGTCTCGGGAGAGATCGAGAGTTGCGGGAAATCTTCCATCATCCGCGCATCCCACCTCTCATTGGTCAAATTAAAAATGAAGATCGCACTGTGATCACAAGTACTTCATCGGGCAATTGGACAGCATTTCAGGGGACAGAAATCCTGGATCTGTTCTTTGCACGGCAGAGCATCCAAGGATCGGAAATTCCATCTCGCAAGCCTGGCCGCCGATTTGAATATGTCCTGCAAGCAACTTGCATTCGATTGTCACAGATCGAACACCTGCACCTCTTGCCAATCGTATGGGTGCCCGCTCGCTTATTTTATAACTAAAACTATTCGGAGACATCATTCTCATACGAAATTGTGTCGAGAACCTTCTCGTTCTGGAATGTCGATTTCACCCGAGGCGAGGGGCCGAGGTTTATATATTACTAGGCCAGTCGATCTAAAGATTTCCACTAGGCCTGCGATGCGAGCTGCGACCGAATATTTGACGTCATTTTGCGATCGGACGGCACTGGCACGATGTACGATTTAGTAACCGAGTTTTAACTTTTATTATTCTGACGATTGCAATTCTGTGTCTCTGTGAAAGTATAATACTGTACTGTACTGTACAGTAGTATTCTGAACACCGCGTCTGCCATACCATAACGTCGGGGTGGCGATGGCGTCGCGTCGCGCCGGCACACGTGGACACGCGAATGCAGTGGCGAACTGGCGATGTGGCGAACTGGCGATGTCATCGTCGTTATCGTTTGGCCGTCGTCAGATCGAAGTTTCGTTGGTGTCGCCCGTTGAGATTCGAGCTTTGATTTGGTGGGTGTTTAAGTAAGGGAACTATATTAGTTGCCTGCGGCGCGCCCCCAACTCCGCAGAATGCAACAGAATGCAAATCGATCAAGGTCCCGTTTTGAATTAGTTGCCTGCGGCGCGCTCACGGGGAGCCCAATCTTGCCACCCCCACTGTAAGGGGGGGGCACCGTGGGTCTCCTGTCTGTCACCCCTCAGCCCGATGTGTCACCAGTGTCCGTTGTCTCGTGTGTCACGGTGTGCTATAAAACACCTGACTCAGTATTTTATATCATCTTAGTATCCGAGAACACCCGCCCCTGCGAGACTGTTCTGCACACACGCACTCGAGTATATATATCTGCCTATATATCTCTCTTCTTGTCAGGTTATCGGCCACCACTTGTGGGTGTTCGTTTATTGCTTTGGATCCCTGGAGAGCACGCCGATTCTCCTTGTAACCGCCGCACGCCGCCGGCAGCTGACGCACGTCGCCGTCCGCAACCACATTAAGACCTCGGCCACCGTTGAAGATCGCGGCCGCGTTCAAAATTTTATTACCAAACCGTTGGCAATTTGGGCTGGAGTTGAGCCCCGTTGTCTTTGCGCTAGTTACAAGATTCCCGATTACGTACTTCCAGCCATGGTGTCTAATCGCCGAAGCCCTAGACCTGTGTTGGGGGCCCTTCGCTCCGCGCGTGCCGCCGCGGCTGCATCCGGCTCCCCTGCGGGTTCTGCACTCCCTGGCTCTGCGGCCCCTTCTCCACTGGGGGGTTCCCGCACGCCAGTGCAAAATCCCGATCCGGTGGTGCGCATGTCAGCGCTTATCAGCAAGCCGACTTTTATCTCGCTGGCTGCCACCTCCGCCGAATTTCATCGAGACGCCTCGGTCTGGGAGTCCACCCCGGTCCGGGCATCCCAGCAGTATGAGTACACCGACAAGCTGGACTACGCCTTCACCTACGGTGAGGAGCTCGTTAAGGTCCTCAAGTCCCATAGCTTCAAGCCGCAGAAGGGGTACACGCTCGACGGCCAGGACTCCGAGACCGACTTCGCAGTCCTTCTTGGGAATCTTCGCCACGTCCTGTCCCCCATCTCCCACTTCGAGTACGACAAGCTCTTCGACCTGGAACACGAGTACCTCGAGTACCACTGGTCGCTGAACGAGCTGATTTTCATCATCCTCAAGGGCGTCCTCAACGGCACGGCTCTGGCGCTCTACCAGGAGTCCGCTCGAGTCCACCCCCGCGATGGACGTTGCGCCTTGCAGCGCTTACGGTACCACGTCGAGGCCTCCACGGACCCCGACACTTTCCGCTTCTGGACGAAGCTGCGGGAAACGAAGATTGACGAGACCGCCGACCCCGCCCCGCAGCTTACGGTTCTCCGCGTCCTGGGCGACAAACATCAACGCCTTCATCCCGACTACGACGACGCTGGACGTGTGCAAGACGTACAGCACGTTCTCAGCCGGTCAGCGGCGAGCTCTCCGCACGTATCCCCACTTTATCTGGTGGTGCTACGTGAGCTCGCCGCTGGCCAAAGGTTTACATTCTCCACCCTCGCCCTCCGCATTTCCACAGTCTGGCAGACCGAGGGACACCTCTCCCGCCTGGCCACTCCCGCATCCTCGGGCGCTGGTGGTGGCAGGGCACGGACGGACGGACCTGGTGGTGCCACGTTCAACACCATGCGCACCAAGACCGTCACCAAGCCCGTCGGAGATTGGAAGCCGGCCCAAAGCCCCCGCAACCCTCACTTGATGTGGGAAGGGGTCGGCTATCCGTGCACCACGTGCTTCCGTCTGTGGGGCGTGACCGATGGGCACCTCGACACGGAGGGGATTTGCCCCTACGCATGCGCCGCGTCCTTTGCGCCTTCCAGGGGGCCGCCCAATGCTCCGAAGGCGCCTAAGCGCCCCACCGTTGCTGCCTGGGCTAAGCCCGCCGGTGGTGTGCCTCCTGCCGCGGCCCCTGGTCCCCCGGCGAGCCGTGGTTCGCCCTCGTTGCAGTATGCGGCTGTTGACGACGATGCCGGCGATGGCGACGATGGCGCGGCTGCGTTCCCGTTCCGCCCTTTGCTCGATCGTGACGAGCCGGGGCCCATGCCCAACACCTCCGTGGACGACGCAGATGACGCCGACTGGCCGGCTCTCCGCACCGTCCCGTGGATCCCGCAGTTCCAGGGTGCATCGACATCCGGCTCTGCAGCAAAGCAAGATTAAGATTCAGCATCGCAGTTCGGAAGGGACCCTTCTCCATGCTCACACAGCTTGTGATTGACTCTCGAGGGAGCCGAACTCTTTAGATTTAGTTAGCACCGGACTTTTGGACAATTTGGGATGGCGCATGCCGAACTGCTCGGGCCAGTCTGGCTCCTAGACCCTGCACTGCTCCTGTCTCTTTGCCTGGTGACACCTCAACCCTACGGGGTGAGGTGGTGTCACGGGGAGCCCAATCTTGCCACCCCCACTGTAAGGGGGGGGCACAGTGGGTCTCCTGTCTGTCACCCCTCAGCCCGATGTGTCACCAGTGTCCGTTGTCTCGTGTGTCACGGTGTGCTATAAAACACCTGACTCAGTATTTTATATCATCTTAGTATCCGAGAACACCCGCCCCTGCGAGACTGTTCTGCACACACGCACTCGAGTATATATATCTGCCTATATATCTCTCTTCTTGTCACGCGCCCCCAACTCCGCAGACATAATGCAAATCGATGCAAGCGCAGTGGAAGCGTGGTGGGCCCATAACCTACCGGAATATCCAAGTACACTAGATATCAGAAAGTCCCGTACTCGTGTGGATAAACTGTGTAAGATAAATAAACCCTAAGCTAGATATACCCGGAACGGTCTCGGACGGTCTCGGAGTCTAGCCTACCTGTGACACAGCGTGTGTCACAGTACGCACCTACAGATCAGTCAGCAGTCCAGTGTTGGTCCTAGGGATCTGTCATAGGGGCCTGCACCGGGACTCCCAGTCAGGGCTGCCTATACAGATTTCAGCACAAGGTCCCGTTTGGATCCCTCGCGTGCGCGTCATTTCAAACGATGCGGTGCTACCTTTGCTTTTGCTTGCATGGTTCGAGAAAACTCTATCTTTATTGAGTTCACTGACTATCTGATATCTTTGGACTAGGATATTCCAGTATATCCACTCATCATGTGGATGTCCCTACAATATATAAACCAGCTCCGCCCTCGGACGAGCGTCGACATGCCTGCTACCTTGTGGGAAGGCCACTGCCTCCGCTTCCCCCTTCACGTCGTGCCGACTTCGCCGGCACTCCGCTCGGGCTCGCTGCGGCCACGGTCATATATATTACGCTTGTGGGAAGGCCATTGCCTCCGCTTCCCCTTCCGCCCCCACGTCGTGCCGGCTTCGACGGCACTCCCAAAGAGACTTTGAAGTCACATTAATGTATTGAAGTGCGCACCAATATATGGATCTACCTTCAAGGGATCAAAGCTTGGGATGGGCGATTCGGTTCGGGGGTCGTGCGTACCCTAGCGGGGGCGCGCGGGAGGGGGCGCGCGCGGCGCACTCCCGGATCACCTATCGCTTACTTACTTACTTACAAATAAACCACCGTTAGTCTATAACGAACTAGACCTTGAGGGTTGGGGGGGATAAACCCCCTCGTTTTCCTCCGCTTCCCTTCCATATATTTAGCATATTACAACGAAATTCGCCAGCCGTGCTGCCGGAGATCGTGGGTGCGGCATGCCCGAGGCCATGCGTGATATTCGATGACCGCTCGATGATCCTCAATGACCGCTCGGTAGGGTTCGATAACCTCTCGATAATATTCGATGATCGCTCGATAATATTCGATGACCACCCGATGATATTCGATGACCACTCGATACCATTCGATGATCGCTCGATGAGATTCGACGACCGCTCGGTAGGGTTCGATAACCTCTCGATGATATTCGATGACCGCTCGGTAGGGTTCGATAACCTCTCGATGATATTCGATGACCACTCGATGCGATTCGTTGACCACTCGATGATATTCGATGACCACTCGGATGGTATTCGATGGCCGCTCGATGAGATTCGATGGCCGCTCGATGAGATTCGATGCGACCACTTGATATGATGACATGGTGATATGATATGATGATATGATGATATAATGACATGATGACATAATAGCATGATGACATATTGGCAGGATGACATGATGTCATACTGTCATGATGTCATGATGTTTATGTATGATCATCGCAGCGAACATTCCAAGAGTGTCACGCGACTGCATGTTGAGACACTAATCACAATTAACAAATAGGGGATGCTCGACTGCGCTGTCCCTGTCGTCCCCGACCAGAGTAATAATCTCGCCCAACGGTGCTCGACTTCCGTGCGCTGTCCCTGTCGTCCCCGACCAGAGTACTAATCTCGCCCAACGGTGCTCGACTTCCGTGTGATATAAATCACGGTATTTTCACTCGGGTACCATCGACTGGCCAATCGCGTTTCGGAAACGAATCGCATCCAAAACCGAATCGGACGTGCGACGCGAAATGATAGCGCCGACAAATCCAAAATGCTTGACTGCGCTGTCCCTGTCGTCCCCGACCAGAGTACTAATCTCGCCCAACGGTGCTTCAAACTCAGAAACGTTTAAATGCCCCGTCCCTGTCGTCCCCGACCAGAGTACTAATCTCGCCCAACGGTGCTCGACTTCCGTGTGATATAAATCACGGTATTTTCACTCGGGTACCATCGACTGGCCAATCGCGCTTCGGAAACGAACCGCATCCAAAACCGAATCGGACGGGCGACGCGAAATGATAGCGCCGTCACGATTCGCGCGTGATGACCTCCACGCGACTGCATGTTGAGTCATCTCGACGTCCCATAAAAAAACGAATCGGACGGGCACGATGGCGCGGGGTGGGGGGGGGGAGCCGTCGCGATGCGCGCTTTGATTTAATTAGTAATTGACAATTGTAATTGACAATTGCTGGATGTGACACACCGACAGTAAAGACTGTCACCTGTCACTTCCTATAGTAGGCTGGGTGACCGTCACCAGTAGACGGGAAACACCCGTTAGTATTTATGTGTATCTCTTTTATCAATCTGAGACTTTTACCATTCTGATATCGAAACCCTTAACTCAGGGTTTATTCTCCGTTATCCGATATATACACACCCGACTATATATCTGACAGGTTTGGCCCCACTTACGTTTTATTTAGCCACTGCGACACCGCGAGGATGATTGGCTAAAGCCGGACGCTTGGGATGGAGTGAGGCGCTCCGCGCGTGGAAGTGCCGGCAGTCGCGGGTATGGCCTAAGTTTTGTGGGTTGATTTACGGCTAGCTGTAGGCCTTTGAGGACATCTTTTCTACGGGATTTAGCGTTGGGTTGGTTTACGCATCCTGGTTGGTCACCACACCGTTTCGTATCGGCCGCCATCTACCACACGACTTCTCAGGATTTCTGCTCTCTCACGGCAGCCGTATCGACGACCCACCACATTTCTTGGCCGCCCAAGACTACCGCATTTTTTTCCCCACGTCTTCTTGCCTCACTCCACCCCTGTAGTCTTCTTCATCATGGTTGCTTCTACTAGATCGACGGCTAGCATGGCGCATCGCCGCCGCACATTAAGCACAATTTTTGACTCCGTTGCTGCCAGGCATGCCAACACGCCCGCGACCCCGCCAGCGGCACAGCCGGCCGCTAATTCGGCGGGGGCCGCATTTTTGGCATCGGTACGCACACTACAGCGGGAGCACTTCGACATGAAGGTGGCGAAGCACGTCCAACGCAAGTTGTTCGACGGCAAGGAGGGTAGATTTTCCGGTGCGGAGCCCCACGCGGCGGCCATCTTCACGAGGATGGTCTCTGCCCTGCAGGCGGCATTCGTCACTGAGGACACCGGTTTCCTCCCGCTCTTCACGCTGGACGACGCTACTTTGGCCGTCCGCGTGGAGGCCAACAATTTGTTGTTCTCCACGATCGAGCTGCTGATCGACCCCTCGTCGCCCGCGGCGGACTGGTTGGACTCCTCCCACGCCAGCTTCCCAGCAGACGGTAAGCGTGTCCTGCTCGAGTTCGCCCGTCGGATGATCCCGGTTGGAGACCCCTTCCAGGGGCAAGCGGACATGTTTGCCGTCCGCATCGCTGCGGGCGTGGACCCTCATGGACCCATTGAGGACTTCAACGCCGCGCTCAAGGCAGCGAGGGCGAGATCGACGCTCCAGGACGAGGACGTGAAGTCCCTTTTCATCAAAGCCCTCGACGCCACCTTCTACCAACCGGTGGTGTCCCGTTTGCTCCTTCACGACCAGCGAGCCGCCCACGACCTACTCACCATTCAGCAGTGTGTGCGGGAGTGCTACGGCGAGCACGTGCGGGCGGGCACCGCCACCGCATCCGCACACCGGTACTCCCACGGCACGCACTTCATGGAGAAGGGCGTTGATGTGTCGGGTGCGGCGGGTGAGATCGAGGACTTACGGACAATGGTACTCGACTTGAAGAGACGATTGGCCACCTTCCTCGTCGCCGCCGAGTCCGAACCGTCTCCGCGGGGGTTTACCCCTCGCGCGGACAAACCGGACCGCCGGGTCAAGACCCGTTTCGCAGCCTCGCCCCTCCCCAAAGGGGGGAATTGGTCTCAATCCGTCTCACGGAAGGTGGCCTTCCACCGCGAGAGCGGTGCGACAATCCCGTACTGCCAAAATCAGGTGTGTGCTAAGGGGAAAGCGAGGCATTGGCACCGGGACTGCCCGAACGGGGGCAGGGCCGGGCTCTCGGCGTTCGCCTTCGCCGAGGAGGCCGAGAACTCCGTGCTGGCCGCGAAGTTCCAGCACGCCATCGACCACGGCGACCCCGTGGAATTCGACGCCCTCTGCATGCTTGCGGGCGGGAAGCCGGAGGTCTTCACCGATCTTTCGGCGTGCTCGTTCTGCGAGGAGGACGGTGAGGTCCTCGTGTCCGCTGTCGCCGAATTCTCTGAGATGGCACACGCGGCTGGAGCTTCCACGTTCAACGTCAACACCTTCACTGCCGACTTGCCGGTGGTGTCGGAGCCGGCCGCGCACTCCCCGCCCGCGTCGGTTGAGTCCGAAGAGGAATGGACCGGTCCGCCGAACCCCTTCTGCCCTCCCGTCACCCGCACGTTTGCCGATTTCATTGAGAGTACGGGAATTGCGTTGGGGGCGCCCGACGAGCCGGCCGCGAGCATGAACTTGCTCTCCGCGGTTGAGACGCCGGAGCGCGTGATCGACTACAAGCCCGCGGCTTACGCCGCGTGCGGCGATGACGACAAGGGTGCCTCGGTGGCACCGCCGCGGCCGCGGTACGGCTGCGGGAACGGCATTCCGAGGTTCGCGAGGTCTCTCCTCACTTCCTCCTTGGTGTGCGCGCTCTTTATGATTTGTGCCACCGCCGCGCCGCACGCCGTTGCCGGTGTCGGTGGTGCCGGTGCGCGCACATGCACGGGTCCACCGGTCGGTGGTGCTACGTCCACTGGCTCGGCAGTCCCGGCTGCGGAGGCTTCGCCAGCTGACATGATTCCAGACATGCCATGTGCCATTCCGCCTCGTCGCCAACGGCGGGAGCAGAGACGGCAGGGACTCTACATGGCTCCGATGCCGTGGCATCCCGGGCCGCCGCCGCCTGCCGAGTTGTTTGTGGACGGCCCTCCGCTGTCGCCGGCTTCATCTTCAGATGACGAGGCTCCACCGTCGGGCGGCACTTGGCAGCACCCTGGTACGGTGCAGCCTCCCGTGATCGAGAATCCGTCAATTCCTTCTACGAATGATTCATCACCGGCCCCGGGGGCCGGCAACTGCTTCACCGTCACGCTGCTCCGAGCCGGGCAGACAGCTCCGAAGACAACTAGTGGCTAGAATTAGTCACGCCGTGCCTGCCTGGGAGTTAGCTGTAGTGTAGCCTCCCAGATGTGCAGAAGGGCTCTCTGAGTTTGAGCTGTGTTTAGGGTTTTAGCAAAGTAACAGCAGTATCTGACAATCTTGCTGTGACCTGGGACCGCCCTGACCAAGAGTACAGGCCCCCAGTTGTGCTACAGTTTCCTCCTGAAGTTGAGTAGGGAGTTTGTTTGCTTCGTTCACTACTAGCTCCGGTCACCACCCTAGGTGGTGTGCTGGATGTGACACACCGACAGTAAAGACTGTCACCTGTCACTTCCTATAGTAGGCTGGGTGACCGTCACCAGTAGACGGGAAACACCCGTTAGTATTTATGTGTATCTCTTTTATCAATCTGCGACTTTTACCGTTCTGATATCGAAAACCCTTAACACAGGGTTTATTCTCCGTTATCCGATATATACGCCCGACTATATATCTGACAACAATTGACAATTGTAATTGTGTGATGAACAGGACCACCAACTCAAGGAGTTGGGGAACTTTTGATCCCTCGCGTGCGTGCGCGTCATTTCAAACAATGCGGTGCGACCTTTGTTTTTGCCTGTATGGTTCGAGAATATATCCACTCATCATGTGGATGCCCCTACAATATATAAACCAGCTCCGCCCTCGGACGAGCGTCGACATGCCTGCTTGTGGGAAGGCTATTGCCTCCACTTTCCCCTTCACGTCCCAAAGCGGAGACTTTGAAGTCACATTAATGGATTGAAGTGCGCACCAATATATGGATCTACCTTCAAGGGATCAAAGCTTGGGATGGGCGATTCGGGGGTCGCACGTACCCTAGCGGGGGCGCGCGGGAGGGGGCGCGCGCGGCGCACTCCCGGATCACCTATCACTTACTTACTTACTTACTTACTTACTTACTTACTTACTTACTTACTTACAAATAAACCGCACCGTTAGTCTATAACGAACTAGATCTTGAGGGTTGGGGGGGATAAACCCCCTCGTTTTCCTCCGCTTCCCTTCCATATATTTAGCATATTACAACGAACTTCACCGGGCGTGCTGCCGGAGATCGTGGGTACGGCGTGCCCGAGGCCATGAGTGATATTCGATGACCGCTCGATGATCCTCGATGACCGCTCGGTAGGGTTCGATAACCTCTCGATAATATTCGATGATCGCTCGATAATATTCGATGACCACCCGATGATATTCGATGACCACTCGATACCATTCGATGATCGCTCGATGAGATTCGACGACCGCTCGGTAGGGTTCGATAACCTCTCGATGATATTCGATGACCGCTCGGTAGGGTTCGATAACCTCTCGATGATATTCGATGACACTCGATGCGATTCGATGACCACTCGATGATATTCGATGACCACTCGGATGGTATTCAATGACCGCTCGATGAGATTCGATGCCCACTTGATAAGATGTACTCTGGGGGCCAGAGCCTTCGGATCGGTTAAATTTAGATGTTATGACTTAGGGTTTGTAACTGTCATGGAGTCCGAAGGCCTCTCTGCTGAAATCTGTATAGGCAGCCCTGACTGGGAGTCCCGGTCAGGCCCCTATGACAGATCCCTAGGACCAACACTGGACTGTTGACTGATCTGTAGGTTCGTACTGTGACACACGCTGTGTCACAGGTAGGCTAGACTCCGAGACCGTCCGAGACCGTTCCGGGTATATCTAGCTTAGGGTTTATTTATCTTGGACAGTTTATCCACACGAGTACGGGACTTTCTGATATCTAGTGTACTTGGATATTCCGGTAGGTCGTGGCCCCATCCACGTTTTCATTCCACTTGCTATCTTGGCCATGATTGGCTAAGCAGACGCTTGAAGAGGTGGTGCGCACTTGCGCGTTTGGGTGCGACTAGGATTTGGGACATGGCTTTACGGTAGACGTCTTTTTTGCGGCTGCGAGTCATGGGCACCGCGCGCTGCTATTGCTCAGTTTTGGCAATGTCCATCTACGTTATTTTGCCTGCCCTGATCCCGCTGGCTTACGTATTTTGGGCTGGTGCTCCGGACACCTTCGACCACGACGACATTTGCAAGTGCCCCACGCTCGTTTCGCCTCTCCGCACGTTCCGCCGTTACGCCTTTCCTACATTTCCGCCACAACACCCAAACGTGCAGCCGCGCATCATCTTTTCTCTGGCTTTCTACAGTATGGCAGCATCTACACGAGCTCGTAAACGCCTATTGAGGGACTCCGACTTGGACGCCTCAATACGGCTTCTGGATGCGGTTCGGGACACTCCGACCGCTAGCACCCCGCCTGTGGTGCCCCCTGCTGCTTCCAGCAACACCGACGTTGCTGTCGCGTTGCGGAAGCACCTGGTCGACCAGCATTCCACGGTTGACGCAGTGTACAAGGGGCGCTTGCATCGGGCTTGGGCCAAGGGTATCCGCGAGGATATCCTTGGTTCCAAGAAACATCATTATCGTGGTACCGACGACACCGACCGCCTCTCCGAGTTGGTGGTGCAGCTTCGGACCGAGTTTGAGTCCGCTGGATTGGACTTGGCCCCTTTGACCTCGACGACCCCACCTCTCTGGTTATCGAGAAGGTTAATGGCTCCTCTATGACGTCTTGGCCCTCGTCGTGGAGCGGAACTCTGTGGCTGACACCTGGCTTCGGGGTACGGACTCTTCAGCTGACCGAGATGGACGTCGAGCTCTCATCGACATCATCAAGGGGAGCGTGCCGGCGATCTTACGCGAGAGCCACCAGCAGGAGCACGCGGCGCTTCGTTATCCCGCAGGCGTTGACCCGCAGCCGATCTTGGCTCGTGAGCAACGTCTGGTGCGGGATAACCGCGCTCCTGACTGGCGGCCCACCGACGAGACCCGCAAGCTCTCATTGTACAACCGCCTCGACCCGGTCTTCTACGCGGCGGTGAAGGTGCGTTATCCGCTTGCGGGTGACCTCGGCGGAGTTACTCTCCGCTCGCTGCAGGCTCTCGTCGTGGCCATCTTCCAGGCATGGGCACAGTCGGACGAGGGGGCGTCGGCACGTGAGAAGCAGGTGCTGGGGATGGACGGTAAGCCCTCCGCTCTGGTCACGTCGTCGGAGTACGCGGTGCTCCTCGAGGAGATCGCGGCCTTAAAGGCCTTGGTGCGAAGTGGCCGTGCGGGCGGGGGACAGCAGCCGCAGCCGCAGCATCGGGGGAAGCAGCATCCGAGGGGGTTTCGCGTGGGTGCAGGCAGCCCCCCCGCGGTCGGCTTTGACCGCGACAGCATGAAAGCGAAGCCGCTGTGCCACCGCTGCCGCAAGGCCGGTAAAGGTGAAGTATATCACCCGTACCGCGACTGCCCGCTTGGCACTCGCCGGCCACGGCTGCGGCTTTCTGCATTCCCATTGAGCAGGAGGACGCGGAGGGCCTGCACGCGTTAGCGCTCGTGCAGGTCTTCCAGGACGCGGCTGACATTGGGCCGGAGGCCTTCTCGCATGCGGCGTTGGCGTATGGTCCGCCCGCGGTGCTCTCCGCGGACGGCGTCGGTGGGATCGACGTGGCGGCCTACGGTTTCTCCGTGCCGCCTCCGCCTTCTGGCGGGACCGACGACGAGGACATCTTGCGGCGGCTTGATGCCCTCACCTCTGAGGTTCAGGCCGCCCAAGGAAAGGTACACTACACTCACGCGTCCTTTGTTCCTGGGAGTGCGGTTGAGGAGCATGCGTCGGCTCTGGTGTGTGGCCCTGCCGCTGCGGCGGGGATCACACCGGAGGGGCAGGTTCCGGCAGGTGGTGCGGCGGCATCGGCGTCCACCGTGCCGGCCCCTGCTATGCCTGTTTCGCAGGTGAAGGATGTGCAGCCCGCGCCAACTCAATCGGCGCGGGTAACCACCACGGAGGCGACATGCGGTGAGTTCGGAGGATTCGTGCAGACGGTGAATCACGCCGCCGTCCACCCGTCTGACCTGACAGGCTATGACACGGACGACTACGAGGATTACGCCGACGGTACTTTCGCGGTGAAGCCGCGAGCTCCGTCCGGTGCCATCGGGTGCGGTGTGCCGCCTTTCGGCTTTGGCACGCCGGCGGTCGGCGCTCTCGCCATGCTTTCCCTCTTCTGCATTTCTTTTGCAGGTGTAGCTGTTTCGGCATCCACAGCTTCTGCTGTGTCGGCATGTGCACCGGCTACGGAGGTGCCTTCGCCTGGTGGTGATCTTGATTGGCAAGCTCCGTCATTTTGCTCTACGAATGATTTTGTTGACTCGGTAATGCCGGCTCAGGGTCTCTTGTTGACTGACGATGTGCCACAGCTTCAGCCGCCCGAGCCTCCTGACAGCCTGAGCTTTTTAGCATTTCAGGATTTAGCTCAAGCGGATTTGGATTTCGGCATGGCATTTTATTACGGCATGGCCTTACATGGGAGCGGTCCTCTTGATGCGGAGCACTATTATGGAGCTGGTTACTTTACTTCTTATTATGGGATGGACTTCCGTGAGGCCACCCCCTACGTTTCTAGACGGGTTCAATACACGTGTTGAACACGTATTGGAGGCATATTGGAGGCATATTGAAGACGGTATGCTAATATCTGGACATTCCAATACACGTGTAACATATTGGCCAAACTATTGAACCGCGATCAGCCTGGACACAACGAAAATGAGTATGCTAGCATGGGCACCCAAATGGTGTCAGACTCACCCACTAGCACTTGGTATCATCTAAGGAAGGGTCTAGCGTTATGGGGACAAGTTTTCACGGCATTTGGACGCGTATCGCAGAAGTCGGTTCTGGGGGGCTTTTTGAATTGGGGCCCTGATGTATTGAAATAAGGCAAAACGATTGGAGGGGTGTTCAATATGTCTGCAACCGCCTGCAACACACGTACTGAACATGTGTTGAACACATGTTGAAACATTCACGCATAAGGAATCGTTCAATACATGTGCAATATGTCTACAATCAGATGAATCATTCAACACGTTTGCAATATATGTGTTGAACACATATTGAAACATTCCCTCATGCAGAATATCTTTAGTACATGTGCAATATGTCTACAATCAGATGAATCATTCAACACGTTTGCAATATATGTGTTGAACACATATTGAAACATTCCCTCATGCAGAATATCTTTAGTACATGTGCAATATGTCTACAATCAGAGTGAATTATGCAACACATGACTGCATGGGGTAAAGGGGTAAGACCCCCCTGCTGCTCGCATATTGCATAATACTACTTTGGTACTGTCGATTGACTTCTTGCTCACTCTGGAGGCACACCAACATGGTGGTGTGCAGAACTCCTGTGACCTCAAAGACTTCTTCAATCTGGTTTATGGTTTTACTTTGACACCTTTGAAATCTTCAGTTTGACTTGCTAACACAGAGCCTTTCAGTAGTTTAGCAGGACCTTAATTGCCTGTGAGTTTCTGCTCTTGTGCTAGCTAGAGGGTTCTAATTTGTGTATCAGAATTGCACAGTTAGATTAGCAGTTAGGCCTTGTCACCCTGGCTCCTGCCCTAACACTTACAACTTTACATTTTCTGACTCTCCTAGCCAGTCACCACCCACAGTGCTGGGGTGGTGTGCTGAAATCTGTGTAGGCAGCCCTGACTGGGAGTCCTGGTCAGGCCCCTATGACAGATCCCTAGGACCAACACTGGACTGTTGACTGATCTGTAGGTTCGTACTGTGACACACGCTGTGTCACAGGTACTGTAGGCTAGACTCCGAGACCGTCCGAGACCGTTCCGGGTATATCTAGCTTAGGGTTTATTTATCTTGGACAGTTTATCCACACGAGTACGGGACTTTCTGATATCTAGTGTACTTGGATATTCCGGTACTCTCCTCTCGATAATATTCGATGATCGCTCGATAATATTCGATGATCGCTCGATAATATTCGATGACCACCCGATGATATTCGATGACCACCCGATACCATTCGATGATCGCTCGATGAAATTCGATGACCGCTCGGTAGGGTTCGATAACCTCTCGATAAAATTCGATGACCGCTCGGTAGGGTTCGATAACCTCTCGATGATATTCGATGACCACTCGATGATATTCGATGACCACTCGGATGGTATTCGATGGCCGCTCGATGAGATTCGATGCGACCACTTGATATGATGACATGGTGATATGATATGATGATATGATGATATGATGATATAATGACATGATGACATATTTGCAGGATGACATGATGACATGTTGTCATGATGTCATGATGTTTATGTATGATCCTCGCAGTGAACATTCCAAGAGTGTCACGCGACTGCATGTCGAGACACTAATGTCTATTGCCAAATGGGTACGGTGGGTTAGCCCACCGTAATGACGATTTTAAACAATCCAAAGCTTCTATGTAACGGCGTATATTGTCTCAAACCTATGTTTTATGGCACTCATTAAGAGTCCCTTTGTCAGGGTCATGACCGATGACATATGTGTCATACATGTCATACCTGTCATACCTGTCAGACATGTCATACCATGTCATGTCATGTCGAGTCGTGTCATATATTATTATGGCAGTCGGTCGTGTCATATATTATTATGACAGTCGGTCGTGTCATATATTATTATGACAGTCGTCAGTACGGTCGACAATGACTGTACCTGTCGTCAGATGATAATGTCACATCATCTGTCATTATTCAAGGAAAGACTTGAATGACCCTGTCATCGAGAGTTCGTACGTCGAACTCGAAGATGACAAAGCAAGATACATCTTGAAGTACAAACAAGAACCATCTTTGCTTTAAGCATGTGCGGAACACGCATGCACAGTATGAACGAACTATTCGTTATCACAATACTGGTCGTTCAACCTACGTCTCGGGTTCACAACCCAATGGCGGTACTATCTATGATGATAGGAGACGTATGGTATAAGATGAGGAAGCGTTGGGCTCGCAAGCAGATCTTCACTCAGAGACTGCACTCATCACCCGCTATATCTTACACTTGCGTTGCTGTCCAACAACGCAGTGTTAACTTGTATATTGTTAATATATTCACGGCCTGTTCGTATCTCGCCGTATCATATGGTATTCTCAGAAACTCGTCAAGGCACGTGTCGCGAACTTATGCACGAAGCGTCCACACAAAGCACAACTCTCTAGCCCTACTACTAGACAGTCTTACTTATTGTCAGTGCCTATACAACACAAGCTCGACTTTGCATATGTTTCCTTATATGACTGCACAGTTATCTTGCTACTGTAGCTATACAAAATCTCAAAATTTTTGATATCTCTTTATCTCTTCTCACCACTTGTGCAAGCTCTTTTTCTCAACATGTAAAAGACTGTTAATTACAGTTCTGACGCAGTCGCACAAGGGCAAGTCCACAAATGTATATCTTTACAAGCATAAGAATACTGTATCTTATTAATTATCTCATAACACTGCTGTTTTCGCGGTCTCAAGCGAGTCCTGGTTATTCTCCGAATCACTGTTACGAAGGCAAAACAAAAATGAGCGTCTGCTCACTCTCACTACGCCGCCCTACTTATTCTCGTTATCTCCAAACAAGTGTAACACCCATCCGTATTTCCGTATCTCGTCACTGTCATAACTCCTCGCGCGTATCGTACTACGCGTGTCATACGTTCGTCACAGAGACTGCTACAGCAAGTGTCACAACCCGGCTGAGGTACACGATAAGCCGTGGTTTGTGACAGCTGTCGCGAACTTATGCACGAAGCGTACACACAAAGCACAACCCTCTAGCCCTACTACTAGACAGTCTTACTTATTGTCAGTGCCTCCACAACACTAGCTCGACTTTGCATATGTTTCCTTATATGACTGCACAGTTATCTTGCTACTGTAACTATACAAAATTTCAAAATTTTTGATATCTCTTTATCTTTTCTCACAACTTATGCAAGCTCTTTTTCTCAACATCCCCCATCTGTAGCTGCCACTGGTAGCACAGACATTAGATAAGAGCTTGCTCAGCATCTTCTGTTGTAACGCCATCCATTGCGAACTTGCCCATGCTGAAGGTAAACATACCCACTCCAGAAGCTTCTCCTCCTCGCAACATCCTGGCTCTTGTCAAAGGGTTACGAAACACCATGACCCACATGCATCTTCTGCCAATAGGTCCATGCTCCAAATGCCCAATCACATGTAAACGTCCAGCGTGACACAGCTTGCGAAAGTATTGTGCCCTGCTTTCTGTCATATCTGTCATGTAGTGCGATGGCACATGAATACAAGCCACCACTCGGCTGGCCAGTACTGCCAACGGCAACGCAATATCCAGCACTGCGAACCAGGGTGAAGTTACCACTGCGTCACACACCCCATACTTCTCCTTCCAGGCTCGATAATTGCCCGGTTGTAAAGCATTAAGGGCTTCGTGCCACTTCAACTGCGGATTCCAATCATTATTCATGACCTTCAGATGAGGCCACTCCAGTGACATAACCTTGCCAATGACACCTGTGCCAGCCCAAGGATCCCATACCTGTGTGATCTTCTCCCAAGTCACCTCGTGCGCCAAACGTCTGACCTCCTGAGGAACCGTCATCACCAACTCTAAGCCCCAATCCAGTTGACTGGCAATCTTCACCTGAGCTCTGCTCAGTTGCGTCACATCTCCTCTCTTCTGCACTTCCTCGGGGCTCATGGCCTGCACCGTGGACGTCTTGCGGAGACTTCTCGCGCGAGTGTGTTGCTCTGCACACTTCCTGCTCAAGATGGTGCGATGGCCCTCATGCCAGAATCCTGGCATCACTTCTGTGATCACTCTGCTGAGCTCCTCCTGGTTTCCCCAGGCCACTCTGTCAGGAAGATCCCCCATGCTCCCTTCTTTCCTGAGCATCTGCTGGGAGCTCAGCGCCTGCCATGGGTCTTCACGTCCCGGCCTCACTGCACGATGCGGACCCACGTCTGCAGGCAACAATACCACGTCTGATCCCAGCTTCTCTCTCAACTGCAGCTCCATGGCCGCCATCTTGTCAACGATTGACGTGCTCACCTCGGCGGCAGCTGCCACCACAGTCCCACCTAAGCACTTGGGACATTGCCAATCCCCTTCAGGTACTCCATCCAGCGCTGGATTCAGACACCATGTGTGATAACCACGGTTACAGGTGTCACACAGCAACATGGCTGCCTCCCCATCTGTCCGCATACACACCTCACACGCGAGATGCTTGCTGGGAATGGCTGCACTGCAGTCGTACTGGTCTTTCACTTGTAAGTGACATGGCGCAATACTTTGCACTGTGCTCTTCTCCCGAAGCTTCGTGCTGTCCTCCAGCACTACCACTCCATCTCTTTGCACCTTGACTATCTTCAGGATGGCTGACTTGGTGGCCACCTCCATGCCAGAGCGCGGTTGTTGTCGTATATACACGAAATCGCCTGCCTTGAACTGGTGCGGCTTCGGTTCGTAGCTGCCACTCCTCCTGTGCTCGTACCTCAAAGTGTCGCGGTGCTGAGCGATCTCCAGGTTGCACCCTGCATGTACCATGAGCCTCTTCACGATGGCGGCTCGCTGTAACAGATCATCAGCCAGTGTCTTCTCCTCCTGCTTCCCAAAGTCCAACTCGGGTCGAGCACGAAGATCCGGTGGCACCGTGGCTTCCTGAGCGAACAGCAAGGTGAATGGCGCCACTCCAGTGGACTGCTGCCTAGCTGCGTTGTAGCTGAGTACGAGTGACCAGAGCATCTCATCCCACTCGAAGTCCAGGCCCTTGTCGAGGGCCATCTTCTTGAAGCAAAACTTGAGGGTGCGTACCACCCGTTCAGTCAAGCCATTGCTCTCTGGGGAACTCGGTGAAGTCACTCTTCGGTCAATGAGACACTGCTCGCATAGAGCAGAGAACTCACCTTCAAACTCTGTGCCCCCATCCACCAAACATTCTGCAGGCGCCCCAAACACGGATAGGACATGATAGCGAAATGCGTTGGCGATGGTGGCGGCCTCCTTGTCGGGGATTGGAACGCACACAACGAATCGCGTGTAGTGCTCAATCATGACCAAGACGCGTTGGTTCCCAGCCTTCGTGACGCGTTTCGTGGGCCACGCTAAATCCAGGGACCAGCGATACATGAAGGACTTGATCTCCAGCGGCGTGAGATTCGCCTCCTCCCGTGCATAGTGCGTCTTCACCCTCTGGCAAGTCTGGCACTGAGTGACCACTGCTTGCACATCCTGTTTGATGCCTGTCCAGTAATGGCGTTGCCACAACAGGTTCAATGTCCGCCTGATGCCCCAATGGCCAGTCCTCTCATGGTACTCACGCACCAACTGAATCCTGTCACAGGGCTTGGGCACCAGCAGCTCCTTACCACTGACAGTGACCATGTATAACTCGCCCATGAGCTCGTCCCAACGGTGACGCGCTGCCCTCTTCCTTACCCTGTGATATTCCTCCTTGGGCACTTCCACTCTTCCTCCTGTCTTGATCCACGTGAGGCATAGCTCGTCCTCGTGTATGTCGGGGTGTCTTTCTCGGAATGACTCCTGGTTGGTTACGCTGGCTAGCATGGCAACCATCCTCGTCGTGTCGGGCAGCTTAGGCAGCCTCATCTCTTTCTCCTTTGTCACTGGTGCCCATTCTGGGGCTGAACTTGTCTCTGCTGGCTTGTCTCCAGGTCCTGAAAAGGCCTGCCGGTGACGTGCCTCGTAGCCCGCGAGCTTCATGGAGGCCATCTTCCACTGCCTGCGGCGTGGAACAGCGTCGGCGGTGCCTAGCCCCTGTGTACCTTTCTGTCCTTGGCTGCACATGCGTTGCAGT
>LGRX02000387.1:0-11741 GCA_001247695.2 Cymbomonas tetramitiformis
TACCATACACACCGCAACCCACACCGTACCTCGGTGACGCCACGGGTCCGGGGGCGCGTAGGGAGTGCTAACAGCCCTCTTAACACGCAACTCCCGACCCATCGGCTTGATGCCACTACCCGCCGCGGGTCCGGGGGCGCGTAGAGAGTGCTAACAACCCTCTTAACACGCAACTCCCGACCCATGGGCATCCACAACAACCCACCACAAAACATAACGCGGGTTACAGGCGCGTGCCCGGGGAGCTGTCCCCACATATGGAACATCCCAACCTTCTACAACCGGGCGCCTGCCCACCATGATGCACACCGTCGCCCATAATACGGTACCGCCCACTATCACATGGAGCCCCTAAGGTTCAGGCGCGTGTCCGGGGAGCTGTCCCCACATCGCAGCCGTCACCAACAGCCTGCGCACTAACCCATGCGACTATCATACACACCGCAACCCACACCGTACCTCGGTGACGCCACGGGTCCGGGGGCGCGTAGGGAGTGCTAACAGCCCTCTTAACACGCAACTCCCGACCCATCGGCATGATGCCACCACCCGTCGCGGGTCCGGGGGCGCGTAGAGAGTGCTAACAGCCCTCTTAACACGCAACTCCCGACCCATGGGCATCCACAACAACCCACCACAAAACATACCTCGGGTTACAGGCGCGTGCCCGGGGAGTTGTCCCCACATATGGAACATCCCAACCTTCTACAACCGGGCGCCTTGCCACCATGCATACCGTCGCCCATAATACGGTACCGCCCACTATCACATGGAGCCCCTAAGGTTCCGGCGCGTGTCCGGGGAGCCGTCCCCACATCGCAGCCGTCACCAACAGCCTGCGCACTAACCCATGTGACTACCTTACACACCGCAACCCACACCGTACCTCGGTGACGCCACGGGTCCGGGGGCGCGTAGGGAGTGCTAACTGCCCTCTGAACACGCAACTCCCGACCCATCGGCTTGATGCCACCACCCGTCGCGGGTCCGGGCGCGCGTAGAGAGTGCTAACAGCCCTCTTAACACGCAACTCCCGACCCATGGGCATCCACAACAACCCACCACAAAACATACCGCGGGTTACAGGCGCGTGCTCGGGGAGCTGTCCCCACATATGGAACATCCCAACCTTCTACAACCGGGCGCCTTGCCACCATGCACACCGTCGCCCATAATATGGTACCGCCCACTATCACATGGAGCCCCTAAGGATCAGGCGCGTGTCCGGGGAGCTGTCCCCACATCGCAGCCGTCACCAACAGCCTGCGCACTAACCCATGTGACTACCTTACACACCGCAACCCACATCGTACCTCGGTGACGCCACGGGTCCGGGGGCGCGTAGGGAGTGCTAACAGCCCTCTTAACACGCAACTCCCGACCCATCGGCTTGATGCCACCACCCGTCGCGGGTCTGGGGGCGCGTAGAGAGTGCTAACAGCCCTCTTAACACGCAACTCCCGACCCATGGCCATCCACAACAACCCACACAAAACATACCGCGGGTTACAGGCGCGTGCCCGGGGAGCTGTCCCCACATATGGAACATCCCAACCTTCTACAACCGGGCGCCTTGCCACCATGCACACCGTCGCCCATAATACGGTACCGCCCACTATCACATGGAGCCCCTAAGGTTCAGGCGCGTGTCCGGGGAGCTGTCCCCACATCGCAGCCGTCACCAACCGCCTGCGCACTAACCCATGCGACTACCTTACACACCGCAACCCACACCGTACCTCGGTGACGCCACGGGTCCGGGGGCGCGTAGGGAGTGCTAACAGCCCTCTTAACACGCAACTCCCGACCCAGCGGCTTGATGCCACCACCCGTCTCGGGTCCGGGGGCGCGTAGAGAGTGCTAACAGCCCTCTTAACACGCAACTCCCGACCCATGGGCATCCACAACAACCCACCACAAAACATGAGCAGAAAGTGTGCATCGTAAGCGCATACCCTTTTAAAGGGCTAAATTAGATATCCTCTTCGAGTCATATGTAATCTTGGCATCGGAAACTGGACCCCACTGTAGAAACCAAGTCACACAAACAGATGTTTAGAAAGACCGTCCGAGCTCCTCAGAAAATCCTGCAGCTTCAAGCATGAAACGGGCGCTTTTACCTGAGAGAAGAAACAGTGCAGGCTGCTTTCGTTCAATTGTTCACACAATCCCAGACAACAGCCCACTTTCAATACAAAAGATATGCATAGTCCCATCTGACAACACGAAAAAACACAATATGTTTATTTCGCGATCACCTGGGGACTTGGGAAACAAGGTTAAGCGAGGCTCCCACACAGATCAACCCCAGAGTGAAGAGGCATGCGTCAACACTTTGGGAGGAAGCGAATACGGGCAAGACCTGCCGAGGAAGGCCGCCTACGAACACACGCCGCTCTGCAGGAGCAGCCGGTGGCAGCGACTGTTGCGAATTGCTATTCACGGCTGCACTGATCGGATAAGGCAGCTGAGGAGAAGAGCCCACAACATGCTGCGGACGGCCATTTCCAGCTCCGCTTGGAGGACCCGAGTTCCCTGTGTCACGTGAGCGCCCGATTCCACGTACAGCATCGCCGACTTGGCACTGCGGCGTATTTACAAACGAAAACATTAGTGTTGAGGCTTGATTCGTACAGGCACTGCTCCTCATAGTGGGCGGCTGTTAACATAAGAACGTAGCACGGGGAGCTGCACTATCGCGTAAGGCCCGAACTTTTGAAGTTTGCAAAGCAGGGTTGCAGCAATTTGATCGCAGCAGTTTGAAAGGAACCCTATTCCATTCCGCGTCTTCAAAACCCGACCTTCGCAGGGAAGGACCGAGCAACTGAGAGGACACGAAGTCAGATACGAACTGAATGAGGCGCTTAAGGTACACATGTGAGGCACAAGGAAATCAAAGCAGGAATAGTCAGTCCATCGCAAGCCAGCTGTATTCTGACAAATACCTTTCTGCCGAGCAGTTCAACAAATCCTATTTGCTTCACGCTGCTCGCGATTGTCTCAGTAGCGAAAGTCACGAAGCCATAATGCACAAAGTACAGTATCCACGGTTCAGACACACAGCATAACTTTATCTACGCATACCATATCCAGAGATCATTGTCAACCCCTAAGAAAGACAGATAACAACAGAATCAAAGGCTTCCTCGAGCGACATATCCTTATGAGAATGAGTGGGGCCCGGAAATAAAGAACGCATTCTTTCTCAGGAAGGAAAACTGAGGGGCAAGCACTGCGATCAGGAAAGGACGGCTAAAACACATGTTTCTCAAGTACGAAGCTGTGAAGGAGGTAATGAAAAAATGTAAATAATGAAATCATCTTGGTAAGACGCAAAACGGAATCGTTAAATAGCCGGAAGATCGCTGCCGGAAGCGATGCGTGTGCGTTGCTTCGTGCAAGGCCGAGAAACGTCCGCTGCTTAGTCTGTGTCAGAGAACTATGACTTTAAGAGTAAAACGTTCGAAATATTTCCGGTTCGAGGTTGGTGAATGATGACCATTTGGAGAAGCAAGCCTACTGATCAGCACGAAGGTGCTCCATGCCCGCTACGACATGTGGGTTCAAGAGGGCAGTATTCTCAACTCAACCGGTAGCAAGTCAAGTCATTTCGTGATATCGAATCAAAGCTGTAAATTTCGAGCGGTAGAGTTTCTACAAGTGGCCAGGAATGTGTACACGGCGTTTAGTGAACTCCTGTGCAGCCCGCTTGCTGAGATAACAACCAACGTTTTCACTGTAGCTCGTAGGGAGAATAATTTTCATGCTTTCTTTCGCGGGTCACATGGATTATTACCCTTTAGATTTTCCAGTAAGCGCATCTCGTATGATTTTTGAGTCAGTTACAGTGCCGTACTGCGCGAAGAACTGGGAGAGGTCAGACTCTTGAGCTTGCCAAGATATCCCGCCAATGAACACTTTCAAGGAGACATCGTTCGAAGAGCTTCCATCTAGAGATCGAATTTTTCTTGGAGGAGGGTTTGACTTGGAAAGAGGAGTAGGCTCGCCGGTTATCTCCCGTGCCCAACCCTGTGATACTGCGGGGATGTTTGAGGTCCCGTGAGGTTTTTTCAAATTCTCGTGACACAAGTCGTCGCGAGGGTGTTGACTACATGTAGGTGTACAGCAGGGGGAGATCCAGGCGGACATTTTCTTGTGTATAATTGCTTCCAGTCCCCCGCCACCCAATTTATATTTTCTTCAGTCACCAGAGCACGGTTTTGGCTTAAGTTTTCTTGTGTATAATTATTCGAGTCCCCCGCCACCCACCAGGACACGGTTTTCACTCGACTTTTCTTATCTTTTGCTCTGACGTACTCGCTCGCGTCCTCGTTGATACATCCACGGGCATTCTGAAGGCCCGCTGATGACCGAATTGTATAAAACATGACACGCGGTATAATTTTCATGGACTTAAGAAAAGATAAGAAAACTTAAGAAAAGTTAAGCAAACTTAAGCAAACTTAAGCGAAAACCTTGTTCTAGTGAGTGTCGACAACAAATATACACTCCGTCCAAAGACAAATTCGAGCATAACACAAAGCATTTCACACGCACACGCATTCACGCATACACGGTACAATAATATCATACAGTATGTGCACAATTCAAATTATGTACTTCTATGATATCAGATACGTGTCTCTGTATGTTCCATGTTACATGCGTTCCTACCGAGAGACCTTGTATCGCTAGCATCTATGAAGCATCATTCATCAAAGCAACCTCAAGAGCATCTTCACCATCACTAGGAGCGCTTTCTAGTGCTTCCTGCTTGCGTTCGGCGTAAGCTTTTTTCATTGCTGGCTTAGCACTTAGTTGCACACCAGTCTTTGCGAAGAGATCTTGGCCTTTGCGCTCCTCTTTCACACACACAATCCAGCGCATGCCTTGAACACCCTCGAGGTCGTAAATGAGATTTTCTTCTTGCTTTTTCGCCCACCACACTCGTCGAAGTGGATAGGTACGGTCAGCAAGCCACATGTCTGGCACCAAAAACGCGCAGAAATCTTTGCAGTGTTCTGCGAAGTACATGATAGCCGCGTCACTCATTCCACTTGTAGGCGGTGCACAAATGACGTTTTGAACCAACACTTTCCAGTTGTCGTGCACACGAAAGATGTTCATAGGGACCCAGCCCTTCACATTTTTTGCTTTAGTGTCACTATCCACTGAAATAAACTTGGATTCGGCCTTTCCGAAACGACTTTCTAAAACTGGTTTCAAGTTTAGATTTATCTCGGAACCCGCGGCAAACAAGTCGACAAATGTTCGGCTTTTGATCTTCTTTTCGCGCATAAAGTTCTTCGGAGTAAAGCTGTCTACGAGTAAAGCCACGTGTTCTTTTGGAACAACAGTGCGCTTTACTCGTACCTCTTTATCCGCGTGAACATCATCAAATATTTTCCGTGTCCATTCTTTGTTTATTGGCTTGATGGCGGGGAGGTATTCAACTTCCACGTACTCATGAAAGGCGGATGGGCTATTCATGAAACTCGCTTCATGAGAATCACGAGTCCGTCGTTGGGATCGCTGTGACGTTTGCAAAGCCATCATCTCAGCGTCATTCAAGTTTTCGTGCTTAAACTTGCGCTTAGGCATATCGTGCGTATCGCGGTTGGAAAGTTGCAAGTTGAAAAAAACACACATCACTGCAAAAACGGACAGGAATTGCAAAAACGGACACGATTCTGTAAAAGCCGACACTGGCCGTGTTTAACCTAATCATTATGGAATGACACCATTCGGGTGTCATCGTCATCGTCATAGATTATGGGGTGAGGAGCGATTTTAGCCGTAGCAAATGTTTTGATCGGACTGCCACAATGTGCCACGTATTCATCCGCGTTGAATATCGGGAAACGGCAGATCCCAAATCTAAATTATATGCAATTATGTCATAAATAATTCAGAATACCCGGCGCGTTACGGGTTACAGCAGTGTGAATTTTATGAACCGCTTTCGTGCACCACTTTCGTGAGGTGGCCTCACCAAAGTGGTTCACAGGTCCTGAGGGGGCGGTGAACTCGCGGGTGTTGGTACAAAACCTAGTGGTTTTTGTACACTATGTAGTGGCGTACCACTATGTAGTGGAACTGGTACACTATATAGTGTACCAGTTCCACTATATAGTGGAATTGACCACTATATATTGTACCAGATTCCACTATATAGTGGAACTGGTACACTATATAGTGTACCAATTTCACTATATAGTGGAACTACTACATTCTTGTCTATTGCCCTTTGCTAAATTGGCTCATTCGCTTGAATAGCTGCTAGTGTCTATTACCCAAAGTTGGGGTAACCCAACTTAAAGGGGGTTTAAGTAATGTAAACCCAACTTAGTTCCGATGGCGCTATCGAGAGTTGTAGTTACCGAATGCTATATTTTATTAGCTCAAAATGACGGCGAAAATGTCCTCTTTCGCACACGTATATGCATGATCAGGCAAATCCAATTTATCGGTGAGAAAATGGGTGAGTATGCAAGGGGGTGCAAAATTGTGTGGCATTTTTAAGGATTTTTGGCGGTTTTTTATACCCATGCTACTTCAACGCATATTTTGAGGGTCAAGATGACCTCAAATCAATTTTTTGATACGACATTAGCGAAAGAGCAACTCGAGAACGTGCCGACACAGGTCTCCAAAATTTCAGAAGAGCTTCGAGGAAGCCCCCACGTGCTCTTAAAGCTTAGTTGGGTTAACCCAACTTAAACCAAAAATCGGGAAATCAAGCACATACCCTAACGAAACCGGTCATTTACACCCCATATCCTTCGACTAGTCAAGCAAAACACATATCAACCATACAAAAGGGACAAAGTGGGCCATCATCTAGCATCGCTTAGGGCACATCTGAGGGCCTCGGTGTCACGCGTGAATGTTACCAAGGCTGCCAAAAACCCGAACGCCATAGAGATATCAGCTCCGGATTGAAAGTGGGCATCCTGGCGGCATGTGCAGCACAAATGATGCAAAACATGTCCCAAAGGTTCACTCGACCCCTGGGGGGGCTTGGAACCCCGTGGATCCGCCATATTTGGGGGAGGGGCTGGGGTTCGTACGATATCTCTATGACGGTTAGCCCCCACACGGGTGTGGGTAGGTCGGTACCACCGAGTTCACTGCTTGTGGCGGGCTCTAGCGCGACGTAGATGTCAAGGGGCAGGTGCCCACTTGCGAAGGACATACGGTGGGAGGTGTGGAGTGAATTTGGGTGTGCCGCCCTAGTTTTAGTGCAAAATGGTGTTATATAAGGTTGTCGAAAGTGGCCCTGTAGGGGGGGCTGGGGCTGATTGGTTGAGGTGACTAATCTGGCCGCATAGGCCGAATCACTTCGATTCAAGCGGCGTGTAAAGTGTCCCAAGATGCTAGAGGGTTGCCGAAATAAAGTATTTGGGGTGGTTGTTGGGGGGGGGCAAGGTGAGAGCTTAAATTCGAGGGCACATCTGAGGGCCTCGGTGTCACGCGTGAATGGTACCAAGGCTGCCAAAAACCCGAACGTCATAGAGATATCAGCTCCGGATTGAAAGTGGGCATCCTGGCGGCATGTGCATCACAACTGATGCAAAACATGTCCCAAAGGTTCACTCGACCCCTGGGGGGGCTTGGAACCCCGTGGATCCGCCATATTTGGGGGAGGGGCTGGGGTACGATATCAGCTCCGGATTGAAAGTGGGCATCCTGGCGGCATGTGCATCACAAATGATGTAAAACATGTCCCAAAGGTTCACTCGACCCCTGGGGGGGCTTGGAACCCCGTGGATCCGCCATATTTGGGGGAGGGGCTGGGGTACGATATCTCTATGACGGTTAGCCCCCACACGGGTGTGGGCAGGTCGGTACCACCGAGTTCACTGCTTGTGGCGGGCTCTAGCGCGACGTAGATGGCAAGAGGGCAGGTGCCCACTTGCGAAGGACATACGGTGGGAGGTGTGGAGTGAATTTGGGAGCAAGGGCTTGCCCTGTGCCGCCCTAGTTTTAGTGCAAAATGGTGTTATATAAGGTTGTCGAAAGTGGCCCTGTAGGGGGGGGCTGGGGCTGATTGGTTGAGGTGACTAATCTGGCCGCATAGGCCGAATCACTTCGATTCAAGCGGCGTGTAAAGCATCCCAAGATGCTAGAGGGTTGCCGAAATAAAGTATTTGGGGTGGTTGTTGGGGGGGGCAAGGTGAGAGCTTAAATTCGAGGGCACATCTGAGGGCCTCGGTGTCACGCGTGAATGTTACCAAGGCTGCCAAAACCCCGAACGTCATAGAGTGATTAGGTAAGGTAAGGTTCGTTGCGTGACACGCGTGAAGGTCTCGGCCAGTTCGTGCAGTTCTCTAAACCGGTTCCTAAATGCCAATCGAATGGCACGGCCTGATCCCAATTAGAATTACACCAGCAACACATCACAATCGGGTCATGTCACGCAACGGGCATTTAGGACCGGTTTAGAGAAGGGAAGGGTTATACGCGCTGGAACTGGAACGTGGTTTCCGTCTTAGTCCCGAAAAAATTCTGAACCAGCGTGACGGTCATATCGTCTCGCATCGTCTCGCGTGTCATCGTGAATTTAATTTCCAGGATTATTAAAACAAATCATCCATTTATCTTCCATCGATATCGCGGATACGATTGCCGTTGGTGTTGACTCGCTCATCAAGGATAAAGAGCTGCGCACCAACATCTACTGCTCATAATTTTCTCAACGGTCCTTCGCTTCGCCTCGTGGGTGGAACGATGTCGTGGCTGCTGTGTTATGCGCAGGGATTTCGGAAGTGTTTAACTGCTTTTATTTTTCAGTTTGTATATGCATATGTGCCGACTCACGATACTCGTTTTGTGCAGCTTGTGTCGCAGGTTTTGCGATGGCGAGGAGGGGCGCGCTTTCTTGAGGTGTGGAAGTCTAGGGCAACCTAGCTTGGGATCACACCCAACCACATCGGACCCACCTTGTTCTCACGTTTTATTCAACTCACTTTGAATATGCATACAAATTTTGAGCAGCATCGGGTTGGGATAAGCTATAGACTGATTTTGTTTTTGGGTTTATGGCGTCTTCTTCGCGACCTGTTGGGGTGTGGAAGTCAAGGTTGGGCATGCCAACCTTGCTTGGGTTCGAACCCAACCACATCAAAGGCATCTCATTTGCATATATTCATGCATTTGTCTTCGATATTCATGCAAAGTTTTAGGATCATTGAGTTAGGATAAGCCTTAGGCAGATTTATCTTTATGGGTTATTGCGCATTGTTTCCTTCTTGAGGTCGACACAAAGCATGAAAAGCTTTGCAGCCGAGGGCTTTTCGTGCGTAATAGCGCACCAAACTTGGCACTAATATTGCTGACAGTAATATTAGTGCACCCTCTTGAGCGCAAAGACTTTCAATGTTTGTACACGGAATGGTCGCCTCTTGATAAAGAGCATTTTGGGTTTGGGTTCAACGTACCCAAACCCAAAGATGCCAATCAGCCGAGGGCTTCCCGTAAGTTCTAGATCACGAAACATGGCATAAATACTTCCAACGTATGTACCTTCAAGTTACGTGAAGCTCAAGGCTTCAAGTTACTTGTGCGCGAAACGAGCAATTTATTTCTAAGGCAGATTTATTGGGTTTGGGTTCGAACGTACCCAAACCCAAAGATGCCAAAAAGCCGAGGGCTTCCCGTGCGTTTTAGCGCATGAAACTTGGCACAAATACTGTCAACGTATATACCTTTGAGTTACCTGAAGCTCAAGGCTTCAAGTCACTTGTGCGCAAAACGAGCAATTTATTTCTTAGGCAGATTTATTTGCTTTGGGTTTGGGTTCGAACGTACCCAAACCCAAAGATGCCAAACAGCCGAGGGCTTCCCGTGCGTTCTAGCGTACGAAACTTGGCACAAATACTGCCAACGTAGATATATGTGAGTTACCTGAAGCTCAAGGCTTCAAGTTACTTGTGCGCGAAACGAGCAATTGATTTCTAAGGCAGATTTATTTGCTTTGGGTTTGGGTTCGCCAAGAACCCATTAGCCTATGACATGACCTAACGTCATTAAACCCAAATATGGATAACTATTGAAGTTACATAAGAGATAATAGTACGATACCGACGTGGTTGGGTTTGATTCCAAGCGAAGTTGGTAAACGCCAACTTTGACTTCCACACCTCAAGAAGGAAACCATGCGCATAACCCACAAAGATAAATCTGCCTAAGGCTTATCCTAACTCAATAATCCTAAAACTTTGCATGAATATCGAAGACAAATGCATGAATATATGCAAATGAGATGCCTTTGATGTGGTTGGGTTCGAACCCAAGCAAGGTTGGCATGCCCAACCTTGACTTCCACACCCCAACAGGTCGCGAAGAAGACGCCATAAACCCAAAAACAAAATCAGTCTGTAGCTTATCCCAACCCGATGCTGCCCAAAATTTGTATGCATATTCAAAGTGAGTTGAATAAAACGTGAGAACAAGGTGGGTCCGATGTGGTTGGGTGTGATCCCAAGCTAGGTTGCCCTAGACTTCCACACCTCAAGAAAGCGCGCCCCTCCTCGCCATCGGAAAACCTGCGACACAAGCTGCACAAAACGAGTATCGTGAGTCGGCACATATGCATAAACAAACTGAAAAATAAAAGCAGTCAAACACTTCCGAAATCCCTGCGCATAACACAGCAGCCACGACATCGTTCCGCCCATGAGGCGAAGCGAAGGACCGTTGAGAAAATTAAGAGCAGTAGATGTTGGTGCGCAGCTCTTTATCCTTGATGAGCGAGTCAACGCCAACGGCAATCGTATCCGCGATATCGATGGAAGATAAATAGATGATTTGTTAATTAATCCTGGAAATTAAATTCACGATGACACGCGAGACGATGCGAGACGATATGACCGTCACGCTGGTTCAGAATTTTTTCGGGACTGAGACGGAAACCACGTTCCAGTTCCAGCGCGTATAACCCTTCCCTTTAGAGAACTGGCCGAGACCTTCACGAGTGACACGTCGCGGTGTACTCGTCAAGGTCTCGACCAGTTCTCTAAACCGGTTCCTTAAACTCGTGACACGCCTCTGTCGAGCTCGTGTCGTCGACCAGTTCTCCTGGACTTGAATACCGAATCGTATTATAGTATATAATTATATAAATTAAAATACAATTTTATATTAAAACTAAAAAATCAATACATCAATATAAATACCACATTCTTGTGTAGAAGCCCTAGAAATAATTTGTGTATAAATAATGTATCCCATTTTTATATATTTTCATCGGAATCGCCCGGACCTCTACGGTAACGACTTGGTAGGTTAAATGCCCCCTCCTCCCCACAGTTGAGACCTAATCTTGTCCCCCTTTGTCGATGCGCCCCCCCTCCCGTGATACACGACGAGTTACACCATTAATAATATATAATTAAGAATATATATAATAACTGCACAGTAGACATCTCGATAATATATTATCATATACACTATGGAAACCTCGCTTGGAGGTTTTATATACACTTTTACTATAGTACGATTCCGATAAAAATATATAAAAAGGGATATTATTTATATACAAAATTATTTCTTAGGCTTCTCTACACAAGAATGTGGTATTTATATTGATGTATTGATTTTTTTATTTTTAATATAAAATTATATTTTAATTTATATAATTATATATTATAATACGATTCGGTATTCAAGTCCAGGAGAACTGGTCGACGACACGAGCTCGACAGAGGCGTGTCACGAGTTTAAGGAACCGGTTTAGAGAA